>CAUYSK010060530.1:0-19522 GCA_963575035.1 Avahi laniger
TGTAATCCTAGCTGTCTGGGAGGCCGAGGCAGGTGGATTGTTTGAGACCAGGAGTTTGAGACCAGCCTGAGCAAGAGCCTAGACCCCGTCTCTACTAAAATTAGAAAGAAATTAATTGGACAACTAAAAATATATAGAAAAAATTAGCCGGGCATGGTGGCGCATGCCTGTAGTCCCAGCTACTCGGGAGGCTGAGGCAGAACGATCACTTGAGCCCAGGAGTTTGAGGTTGCTGTGAGCTAGGATGACGCCACGGCACTCACTCTAGTCAGGGCAACACAGTGAGACTCTGTCCCAACAAAAAAAAAAAAAAGAGACTATGTCAAGAAGGCAATGAGATTAAACACCATTCCTCACTGAAAGGAAGTAAGGATCCTTAGAAAAAACTGATAACTTCAGGCCTGTGGCAAGAAAAGTACAAGTCTTGAACATTTTGTTGTGTCAGAAAGTAAAAAGTACTCAAAGAAAGAAGGGGGCGTATCAGAAAGACACAGATGACAGTTTGAAGGGGGTGGCATTGGTCCTTTGGGTCAATTTGAAAATCAAAATAATGCCAGTAACGGACTATAATACATTAAATATAAGAATCCATGAGTTTACAGTGATACTTTTTAAATGGAGAATGGGAAGAAGGGAAAGTTCTTCTTTATAATAGAATGCCAATTAATATCACCAGAATAGAAAAAACTGACATCACATGTCTCCTGAAGGAATATTTTGAGAATGATACAGTATCACCTCTG
This sequence comes from Avahi laniger, assembly GCA_963575035.1. NCBI lineage: Eukaryota > Metazoa > Chordata > Mammalia > Primates > Indriidae > Avahi > Avahi laniger. The sequence continues at coordinate 744 of CAUYSK010060530.1, forward strand.
TAAATTTCTTGCTCCAAATTTTTCATGTTAACATGAAAATAACACTCAGGTTATTCATGTTAATTATAATATTAAATATAATGGGTGATCCTTAATGGGATCCTAGATTGGGAGGAGAGGCGGGACAATTATAAAGGGCATTATTGGGATAATAATTGAGGTTGTCCCAAAATTAAATTGTCTATTAACTCTTAATAAGAAAGAAGGAACAGCCAGAAAGGTAGGAAGTAAAACAGAAGTTTGTTCTCACAGAAATCAAGGAATGAGAATGTTTCAAGTAAGGAGTGGTCAACAGTGTAAATGCTGTTGGGAGATCAAGTGATACAGACAGAAAATATTTGCCAAATGTGTATTACTAGATATTTTATGTTTTGTGTTGTTATCGTAAGAGGAACATTTTTAAAGAATTTTTTCTGAATGCTTATTACCAATATATAAGGAGACTATTAACCTTTTTCTGTTGCAATTAGTTTAATTTTTCCCCAAAAGCAGCACATGTTCATTACAAAAATGAATTATAAAATAAATATGTTAAAAGGAAAACATAAAACCCCACAATCCTACCCATCTAGAGACAACTACTATTGTCTTAGTATATATTACTACCATGTATATGTATAAATTTATTTTAAACAAAAATAAGATTATTCTTCACATATTCTCTTTAAATAAATAAGACTTATTTCATTTACCTAACACATTGTGAATATCTTTTTATATCAGTAGACATATTTGCAATATTATTTTTAAGGCAATATAGCAGTACATTGCTTGGATGTACCAGTTTATTTAACTGTTCCCCTGTGTTTACTATTTGGAGTGCTTCTCACTTTCTGTCATTTCAAACAGAGCTGCAATAAATAGTCTTATAGCTAAATGTCTGAACATGTTTAATTATTTCCTGAGGATAAATTCCTAAAAGTGGAATTGCTGGCTCAAGAGGCATTCATATTTTTCAGACTTTTGCTATGTAATCGTTAACTGCCTACCAGAAAGATTTTATTAATTTATACTCTCACTAACATGATGAAAAGACCCATCTTCTGGTAACCTCACTAACATGAAGTATTACATAATTTTCTTTATCCTAGAACTATTGTTGTATGTTAATTTTATAACCTGTCCCTCTCAAAACAGTAATTCTAGAGTTTTCCAGTTGATTTTCTCACATCTAGCAACTTCTAAGTTGATAACAAATGAAAAGATAGAGTAAAAATTTATTTTATAAATTGTTCACTCTAAGAAAATCACAGCATAAAATAAGTTTATGTTTACTTTTAGTAACGATAAAGAAATATTCCTGCTTAGGATCAGAAGCTGTGTCTACTAATGAAGAACGAAAGGGTGGTTCTAATGCGAATAGTAAGAAAATTCAAATGTACACAATTTTATTCTGCTAAAAAAGTAACAGATGGTCATAAACAGGAAACAGAGCATCCTATGCTTATTCTATTCCTGAAGATGTCTGTGACTATGTACTTACAACAAAGGTCTGCGTTCTTGTACAAATTCTGCTTCATAGTAGCCATCTCTGCAGTCTTTTCCAACTAAATCATGAGGATGAGGTTTATATGGGTCATTCTTTGTTACTAATGTAATTCTCACTTTTCCTTTTCCATAATAGTTCATAATCTGAAAAAATGGGGAAATTAAATATATGATTCATAAATATAATCTATTATGAAGTGGTCTATTAAATGAGGTCAATTTATATAATGTAATTAGCACTGGCTAAATAAAGTCCAACTGACCAGCAGTTGCAGTTTAGATGGAACTGTCTAGAGGATACCAGTAGAGAAGAATTTACCTCTCAGTTCCTTGACATTATTTTCTGCTCTACTTTCAACTGGTCATATTATCTGACTATGCTCATTTTCCTCTTAAAACAAGTAAAATTATACCCAAATTTTATTATAGAGCATGAAGAAATACTTAGATGTTAAGTCACTGAACGGCCTGCTCTTTAGGCACTGTCATACCATAAATATCCTTTGAATATAATTTAAGTCATACTGAAAAATGATAGCACACAAATAAGATCACTTTACTTAGCATGTGACATTTCATTTCACAAAAATATTTGTTAATCAGTAAGTATGTCCCAAGTATTCACTGTACCGTAGGCAATAAATCATGTTGAGTTTAACAAGATGAAATGCCTCACAGAAAGAACATCTAGAACACTGAGAGTAAAAAGGAGAGGTTAGCATGGGAGAAAAAGGAGGACACTCTGAGATGAGGTAGTAATGTTTAGTTTGAAAGCTGCAAGAACAAAGCAGAGAATATAAAAGCCAGCATACTACAAGGGAGCAAGGTAGTTAAGTGAGAATGGGTGGCTTACCAGGTAGAAGGCACTAAAATCCATAATTTTGAATTTAAACATAATTTGAACAGTAACCAGGAAGTATTTATTGCCTTTCTGGATGAAAGAGAAGGTAACCATTCAAGATTATAAGAAAGGCTGGTATAGAACTCAAGCGATAAAGTGTTTAGGACCTTTGGAATGGTAAGGATACAGATCTTAGAAGTATTTTATTGATGCACAGAATAAGCTGAGCTATGAAGAAGAGCTAAAAATCATTCAAAAAATTGGAAGAATAGTATTTCCTTATTTATTTTTTATTAGTATCTCACTCAATTTCACATTTAAATAAAAGAACTTTGATAACTCAAATCAATATGCTGTCAAAATGTGATTAAAAACAGGAATTTGGAATTCAACACAAAATTTTGCCACTGGTTTATTCTATAATTTAGTGATTCCCTTTCGGCTCTACAGAATAAACTATGTAAATAATCTATTTATAAAACAGTGAATTAAGATCTGTTGATAAAAGACTAAGTAATACTTTACAAAATTCACTTTGTCATTAATGTTTGTGATTGGCTTTTTTTTTTTTTTGAGACAGTATCTTGCTCTGTTGCCCAGGCTGGAGTGCAGTGGCATCATCATAGCTCACTACAACCTCAAACTCCTGGGCTCAAGTGATCCTCCTGTCTCAGCCTCCCGAGTAGCTAGTACTACAGGTAAGCGCCACCATCTGGCTAATTTTTTCTACTTCTGATAGAGATGAGGTCCCGCTCTTGCTCAGGCTAGTCTCAAACTCCTGAGTGGGATCCTCCCACCTCAGCCTCCCAGAGTGCTAGGATTATAGGTGTGAGCCAGGCCTGTAATTGGCATTTAAAGTATAAAAACATTCATTAAAAGTCAAATGAAAAATAGTTTATAAATATAATGGTATATCTTATAACTGTATAGTAATTTATCAAAGTCATTTTTTATCATAAACTTTTCAAAATTTATCCTAATATGAAAAAACTACATTTAAAATGTGATAATATTTCAAATCAATGACCCAGAGTATCAGAGACAGGAAATAAAGGTAAGGAAAAAGAAAAAAAAATGTTCTTCTCCTTTTCCATAGCCCCTAGACTAGCCAAGAGATTACATGAAGAATTATGATTGAGTTCTCAAATCTTTTATCTATAGAATAATATCACTCACCTCTACAAGGAGAGAATGCTTTTTCCTCATTAGCTTTGTGTTCCAAGAAAGGGAATATGATCCAAAAGCTGTCAGTGTACCCTAAGCACTGTGAATCACTCTACTTAGATTAATACACAAACATAACATAACTATCTGCAGGGGGAAGACCCCATATTATACTTAAGAAATGTCCTTAGATATCTATCTAACACAGATCAATTAAGAAGAAAAAATGGGAAAAAAAAAGACAAGACTGTGGAGATGACTGTGAAGAAACTGGTCCTTTAACACAATTGCTATAGCTAAAACATGAGCAACTAAGAGAGAGACATCACAGGAGAAAGGTCTATTACCTGGATAGATGGGTATGTTCGGCTGTTGTCTGTGCTGTGCTCCCCTGGAATGCTGCCTGCTGATCGCCCTTCACATTTGTATCTAAAACGCATTCCCCTCTGCCTGGGTTGTTCAGTTATCTCTATATATGGGTTATATCCACCTGAAAAATTTTTAGAAAGGGAGGAGGCAGTGAGATTAAGTATAGCAATAATAATGGATTTTAACAATTTTGTTTTTTCATAACAGTTGACTAAACTAAAGATTTTTCTTCCCAACATTAAACAACAAGGTTAAAATGTAACCTTGGAGATTGGGTGGGAGAAACACCTTTTTTCCCCATTCAAACTGAGTTCCTATGTGGTGTTAACAGAAGTCATTTAAATCACAGTGACAGATAGCACTTTATACCTTAATGTCTATAGCTAATGCAGTATGAAGTTCTGCCATACCCACTTCAGAGATATCCACTTCCCACACGAGACCAAGCAAAAGGGTTTCCCTCAAGATTCCCCCAGAAGGGTGAAGAAGTATTTGGAAATACAATACTATGCCCTCAAAGTGAGTAAAATGTATTTAACTGCTTGATTTTACGTTAGACTCTTAATAGTGGATGAAAAGATTACTCACTGAAAATAAAAATGCATTTAGCTTATTAAAAGACATACACAGTATATCAAAACAAGCCCCAGAAGGGACTTCAGGCTCAACAGTATTTTCAATCAGTCCCATATAAACCTTTTCTAAAGTATAAGACACAATAGGGAAAAAAAATGATTATTTACTTTCTATTAATATAATTCAAGCTATGCACCCTCAGAATGAACTACAGATGACTCTCAAAATTATCATGCTTGAACGAAAGATGTCAGACCAAAAGAACATAGCATGATTCCATTTACCTGACACTCTAGAATGTGTAAACTAATCTATAATGAAAGAAAGCATTTCAGGTTGCTGAAGAATAGGGGTGTGGGGTGGATGGGAAAGTTTGGGGGATGATAGATATGTTAATAATCTTGACTTTGGTGATAATTCCAAGGTTGTATACATATGTCAAAACTTATCAAACTGCATACTTTAAACATGTATAATTTGTTGTACATTAGTTATATGTCAATAAAACTGTTTAAATCATATGAATCTTTACCCTCTTTTATTATCCAAATCATAGAAACAAAAGTTCAATAAAAATACTCAACTATACTTACAAGTAAGGTAGTTAACAATGTGTTTTTATTTTAGGGGTATAAAGATGTATTCCATTAAAAAAAAAAAGCCTCCCTCAATCAGTCTAGTGATTTCTAAATTCCCACAATTACATATCTATTTCACTGACTAAGGCTTATCCTGTTAGAATGTAAGCAATATTCAGAAAGGGTAACACATGGGGTCTTAGCAGAGCAGTATGGGAAAGAAGCTGTTAGAATCCCATTCAGTTACTTTTAACAGTAAAATTGTGGAAATGTTATTAAAATCTCTTAGGCCAGATGCAGTGGCTCACACCTGTAATCCTAGCACTTTGGGAGACTGAGGTGGGAAGATCATTTGAGGCCGGGAGTTCAAGATCAGCCTGGGCAACATATCAAGACTCCGTGTCCGTCTGTCTCTCTCCCTCTTTCTCTTTCTATATAAACAAAATCTCTTAGTCTTCTCCTCTGTAAAATGGGGATAATAATAATGACATCTACTGCACAGGGTTGCTGTGAAGATTAGAGATTACATGTTCTAAATTCTTAACAAGTGTCACACCTACAGATAATAAATGGTATCTATTATTATTTCAGATACTTTCTTGAAAACAATGATTTAGTGATACCATGATGGCATCACAACTGCTATTCTAAAGGACCTCACAGAACAGTGAGACAAACAACACAAATTATCAGACTACAGAAGGGAGGAAAGCAAAATTCTGTAGAAAATGATAAAAGCAAAAGGGTTAGGAAGGCCTGTGTCAGAGGCAGGAAAAAGAATTAACGAAGCAAAAGAATGGGAAGAGAGATGAGGAAGAAGGAAGAGAGGTAGGTATTCCAGGGAAAAATGGAACAGTGTGTCCACAGAAAGGTTTATTTAAGAATCATCAATGTAAATCAAATACACTTCCATTCTTAGAGAACCAAAAAATCAAAGCATGCTTGGCAATGTGGATTTCGTTGTTATGTGTGATGAAATCAATGAATGTTTTCATGCAGGGAAATCACATGATCAGACTGGCATTTTTGAGTAAGAATTCTAGTAGAAGTAAACAGATTGAAGAGAAAAGGGAAAGCAAGGTGATCAGTTTAGATACTACTGTAATAATGTAGGCAATGATGAGGGTTTATCTGAAACATGGTAGTGATGATGGGAATGAAGAATTATTTCAAAGATAAAATTGACAGTACTTGGTGTCTGAGTTAAGAGAAATTAAAAAATCATCGACATCTCCATGGTTTCTACTCTGGGTTATTGAATAAAGTATTACTGTTACCTTTAATTCTATTCTGTTTGGTTCAAACTCCTTATGCTTGAATCTACTACCTATTTCCTTATTCAACAGACAAAAGAGACAGGGAAAACTTTAACCCAATCAAGTTCATAGTACTTATTTCAATTTTAATGAAAAACATAAGGCATATAGATGAGTATTTCACAGTTTGTATATCCTTGTATATTTCAAATTCACATTTCAATTTCAAATATTTCACATCCTCATAATATGATTGTAGGAATATTTACGAAAAAGTACATTGTCCTCTCAATAGCTGTTAAAAATCAACAGTACTTTTTAAGTGACATCTTAAATAATTTGTGTGGTGGAACTAAAGGTCAAATAAATCCCTGCCCAGTACTTATTTAAAGGTGTCTTGGTGGGAAATTGATACAGAATGACATCATTAATGCTAAGTGGTTAACTTTACCACTTAGGGGGTGAGGTGTGGGAATAAAAATGCTAGGCTCATAGTAACATTCAAAGTGAACATTCAAATATTTCATTGGTTACATGACACTTCTTTAGATAGTATATTTATAAAAAAAGTCAGAAAAAAACAAAAGAAAGTTGTTTAAGATTAAATATTATAAAAAGATTTTTAAATAGTAAAAATAACATATATATTAGCACATAATATCAAGGAGTTAAAAATCCTCAAAATTTATTTTTCTTACTGCAGAAGCTCTTGGTAAAAAGTCTCACTAACAACTAAGTAATAGAGTGTACTGTACTTTCTACATTCCCCTAGCTGGAAAAAATACCCCTCTTCCTGTAAACTACCTATAATATTTTGTGTATAGCAATTATTATAAATAACCATAATTTTGGGAAGACTGTCTTTTTTCTTCTTAAAATAAAGCTACTTGTTTTATTTCCTCAAGCTACTTAAAGGCAGAAATTGTGTCTTACTCGTCAGGGCCTTGTACATAGGCATTCAATAAATATTTGTTGAATGAATGACTAAAAATCTTAAGATCTTTTGTTTATACAAGCTATTCAAACATTAAAGAACTATATTAATGATTAATCAGATTTTCGTTATTTGATTCCACTACTAAGAAAAAAAATAGTGCCTTGTAGGTTCTAGAATTGCTACACCTTCATACTTTCTCATATCCATTCACATTCTGATTATCTGCATTTATGATTTTAAAAAACTTCTCAGCTACAAATCACTTAGATCATGTATCAGTACAAGGCACTAGCTACTTCCTTCCTCAGTACCGTGTTTTATAGTGCCATTCTTCCTGAAGACAAAAAGTGCTGAAATGTAGTCATCTACGAAGTGGAAGAGAGTAAAATATAAATCATGGAACTGTAGAGAAAATGAGTACTCTTAACTAAGATTACCACAAATCACTACAGTTTTGAAAAGCATTGAAATGTCTTCAAAATTGGCTCCAAACAAGTTGATTACTGTATTTTTCTTTAACCAATACCATACAAGCTGGGATTGACTTCTATATTTTGAACAATATTATAAAATGCTAATACAGATTAGAATAACATTTGAAGTACAGCCAAAATATCTGCAAGATATATTTATGTTTTTATTTGCACTTAGGCAAAAAAGAGTGCTATTTAAACATCACGATTACCTAATAAAGTACAGGTTTTTAAGGTTAAAAAATAAATTACATTGAAATAAAAGTTAGAAATGGATCAAAAAGTCAGAAATAGGTGAGTTAATAACTAAAATCTTATTGCTAGAATTAGGAACCAGCATAAAGTGTACAGTGTGAAAAAATTTTAATTATTTAATCATTTTAAAGCACCTTTATATACATTTCTCATTTGATCCTCTTAACTTTAATCTCCATAAAAAACCAAACAGAAATTATTATTCCATTTTACATATGATTAAAGTTCAAAATTATATGAAGTTATAAGAAAAAGAAACTATGAATGATATTAGCTAATATGACAACTGGGATCGAAGAGCCAAATTTGAAAAACAGCATGAAAGCAACTGGAGGTAAAGTCACAATAACTGACAGAGCACATCACCTGCAATCTAAAATAAACGCAACCTACTTTAAGAAGATAATGCATCTTGGTATAGCCAAGTGAGAATTCAGATCCAATCAAATCTCTAGGACAAAGTTCATACTAGGGGTGTACATCAGAATCACCTAGGTAGCTTTTTCAAAACATACATGTCCTGACCCCACCTGAGAGCTGAAGAGAAACAGAAATCATCAAGGGTAAAGCCCAGATGCACGTTTCTGAAAAAGCCTTCCAAGCAATTCTAATACACTCCTAATTAAGAACCACGGCCCTAAAACATAAAGAAGTGGAAACAACAATGTGCATATCCAGAGAAGCAATCCAAAAATTCAATTACAAGTATGGACTGGGTCATGGATAAACTAGACAAAGCAATTCTGGCTACGTGTAATTTCTTTTGCTCTCCTACTCAAAAAAGCTTATTCAAATGCAAGCAAGGGAAAAAGACATTTATAGGGATAGCCTTCAATTGCTTTAATCTATTTAAAAAGTAAATCATGTGCAAAACAAATATTTTAACCATTGTCAGTAACACATTTCTTGCAATACAGCACACGCCACAGTTGAGAAGAGCTGACTACAATACATCTCTCACAGACATCCTGGCTAACAGACTGCCAGAGACCCAAAGGAGCAAATAAATCTAACAATACATACTTTTCCAAATATCACCTCTACTCAACTTGGAGAAAAAGAAAGTAAGATCCATTCTTTTTTCCTCAAACCAGGTCTATAATGGACTAAAGTTGAGGTTTATTCCAAAATATCAGGTTGACTTTCAAGCGGGTTTTATGAATCCAAGTAAGGGAATTTTCAGACAAGTATTCAACTGATGTATGCACCACAAGGTAAATTTAAAAATGTAAAAGATTTTGGCAATAGGCATTCTACTACCATGGAGGAAAAAAATTAAATCTTGAGAAAACTTTTTTACCTGTCAGGGTGAAAAAGTAGAGAACTTCTTAAATCCTCCCTGGATTATATAGATATTTAAATTAAAAACAGATGGCAGGACCAAATCACCTCTGTTGATTAATGGCCAGATTTAAAAATAAAAATATGGGAGGCCCAGATAAATATGAATTTCAGATAAATAATTTTTTTAGTATAAGTATATCCCATTCAATATTTGGGTCATGTGCCTACAAACACAATCATCTGCAGAGAACACAGATGAGAGAAAGAACAAAAGAAAATTCTGAGTCCCTTAAGTTGTATTTGAGAAAGATACTGCACACACCTCATAAGTTCCTAATTACGATTCATTATCAGACTCCTCAGTCATTACATTCACTTATTCCCTTTACTGTTTATCATGAATCACCTTAATTCTTTTACACCACTGTTCTCTCTACTTTTTGATGTGTTGCATTTCTAAAACATTCATATTTGTGTGTGCAGTCTTTTACTAAAAAAAAAGCCTTTCAGCCTTTACTTTTCTTTAGCTATCGATTGCTAACTTCCAGCTGTTATTTAAGATTAAGATGCATTTTACTTACATCATTTTCCCCCCTTACTCAAGAGAAAAGAAAAATTCTCTTGAAATTCACACTAGAAAAAGCTGGTAAGTGGTGCAGTTTACAAAAGCAATTTCTTTGCATAATTCTTATTATGTGACATAGCAGAACCATATTAAAGAAAAATGTGAATAAAAATAAATTATCTAAATTTTAAAACATATTTTACCAAAGACAGTACTAGTTACTAGTGTGCCACACAGGATATTTTGCTCTTTTTACTGAAATAAGCAGCTTTAAATTCAGACATAAGATACTTAATTTTACTGATAGTAAACAAAACAGAATTATAAATATACAAGAGTAATGTTTGGCTAACTATGTATACCTTAGACAGGTTTGGGAACATTTTTCTTCACTATGTCTATTCGAATTATTCATGTCAAAAGACTGAAATCAAGGTGTAATTTTTTTAAAAAGGTAATGAAAAGCAGCTTGATACAAACTGTGAAATCCTAAATTATTAATCTGACAATTTACCTAAACAAAATATAAAGTCCCAGCTACTCATGGCACTTACATAATTTTGCTTATAAGATTAGGATCTACGTTATTTTACATTCTAGCTATCACATATTTAGCGACACATACCTATTTACATACAACATCCGGTGAGAAATGAAAAAAAATGGTCTTAAATGCTTGGTAATCAATAAAAATACTTTTTGAGGTTTTAATACTACTTTACTACAATCTAAACTAGACAATGATAAACTAATCAAGCAAGTTTTCTGGTCACTCCTTTGGTTAAATTACTGTTGCAAAACAGAATGGGAATTTATAAATTCTTTAGTGAGTCTTTCTCTAAGGTCTTTATAACTGATTAAGGAAGGTACACATGGAAAATTGCCTGGCAGTTTTCAAACTACTGAATTATATTTTAAACGACTTGTTACATTTTAAATAGCCCCATTTTAATGCAACTCCTCAGAAAAGACCCAAAACAGAAACCAAAAGATAATCACCCTACAACTTCAAACCTTTAAATTTTCCATTCCTTTAAACTTTCCCCCCTTTTATTTAGGGAATCCTTGGTCTTAACAACAGCACAAAACACAGTGTCATTAAACAAGTTTAAACTGTATCACATTTTAAAATCATGTAGATCTTACAATACTCTGAATAGAAATGGTTAGTTGTCTCTCTTTTTTGAAAAAAATCATTAAGTATTACATTCATGCACTATATTAATAAAGTTTGATTAAATGGCTAAGAGCTCTTAATGGTATCTGGGAACTTGAAAAAATAAATAACCAAGAGGCTGATCCTTTCTTACTTATAATGCTAGTCATTCTTCACTATTTTCATACAAAATCTCCTTCTGATAACCAATAAATTAACCAAATATTAATATTTGAAGTCATCTTTGTACTTTTAATCTAAACATGCTTTTAATTTATAATTTTACAAGACTATCTGAAAGTTTGGGGTTACTTAAGCAGGTAAAGGGAAAGTTGAAATATTTTAAACTACACTTGTATTCTCACATGAAAACCACAGACAAACTGAAATCAAATGTCATGTGAAACACCCCAATTTCCTTTCCAGCCTACAGCAGTAGCTATGGCATTGTTCTGTTCAACCCTTTAAAGAGGTTCTTTATGTCTTCTACTTCCTCTTCCCTACTAGACACCAGCCTTCAACCAAGCGTCCACTGAACCAGGCAGTTGGGAGGATGCGGGTCAAGAGTAGGCAAGCTCCCCGCTTGTGAAATGCTAGTACAGCATTTAACATACACTCTTAGCCCTCCCCGCCTTTCCTCACGCTGCTCCCTCTGCCTGGAATGCGCCCGGCATCCACTTTGCCAAAATCCTGGTTAAAGTCCAACTGGAACCCAGGCTACTTGATTTACCCGCCTGGGCAACAGGCAGCCCTAAACCATGGCTGTGTACATGGGACTCTCTACCTTGCTCTGTAAGCTGTTTCTTAACAATTCATATGCATTTATTAACAGAAAATAAGTATCTGCATAAGTGATAAAGTTGTCTTCATTTCTACCTACTATTTTAAGGCACGGATATTCTAAAAATCCTCTTTCCCCCCGAAAAAAAAAATCGACGTCTCTATTCCGTAAACTAGAAAGTTTGTGCCTTATTTTTATTTCACTGTAAAGGCTACCCACTTTGTGGAAGGAAGCAACAGTTCCACTTAAGATCTGCTAAAATACCATTGATGACTTTTAAAGCCGCGCCACATTTTGTACAACTGTCAGCACAAGAGCGATCACCTCTTGGCACTTGATGAAATTAAACTAAAAAAGGGTAGAGCTCGTCCGAGGTCTGAAGGTTCCTCATTCTTGTTCTAAAACATAAAACCACCATTTCGATATAAATCACTTTTTAAATATGAGAGGTCCTCATCCTCCTTTATTTAGATTATTACTTCCCTAATCCTAAAATCAAGTCGTTGGGAATTTCTAAGGTTCCGGCTATTATGACAGGATCAAATTACAGAGAGTGGCTTTGATTTCGCACGCAAACCCCGAAGCAGGTAACTTTTTAAAAAGCTGACAATTTGCCAGATGTGGCGATTTCAAAAACAAAAATGCGCCACAGCCAAAAGTGAGCCACCGAAACTCAGAGCAGCAAGACCCTCAAAAGAGCCCCTTCCCCGCGGTGCAGGCCCGGCCCGCACCTCAGTGCTGACGCCGCGCCGGCAACACTCACCGGAGGCCATGGCTCCGCTCATCGCGCCGTCCCGCAGGCAGCTCCAAGCGTCCGGGCCGGAGGTGGCCGCAGCCAGTCAGTCAGCAGACCGAGGGACCTCTGCCGGAGGGACCCCCCAGTCCCCCTGACCACCCCCGGGGCCTCCTCCTCCTTCCCGCCCTCCTTCGGGCTTGCGGCTCACACCTTCCCACCCCCTGAATTCTCGCGCTTTGGGTCGCCCGGCGCTGCCCTTCCAGGGTGCGGGAGCCAGGGCAGGGACACAGGGCGGAGCGGGCGAGAGCCGAGCGCCAGCCGAGCAGAGAGGCAGCAGCCCGGCGGGAGGGGGATTTCCCGCCGCTGACGTAGGCCCTTCGCCACCGCCTTCCCCCCGGGGGCGGGGGGCGGGGCGTCCTGGCGGCGGCGCGCTCGCGTCCGCACCCGCGGCCAGCAGCCCGTCCCGCCCCCGCGCCTGCGCCCCCGCAGGCGCAGCGGGACGGGTGTAGGGTGTCGGCGGAGCGGGAGCGCGGGGGTCTTCGGGAGCTAGGGGTCTTCAGGAGCGCAGGGCTCGGCTGCAGCCGGGAGATGACGGTTCGGAGCGTGTGAAGGCCGCCAGCTCCCGAGAAATCCCCCTCCTCCACGTCGTTCTTCCGAGTGCGGTTTAAAGTTCAGGAGAGGGCGGGCGGGTGTGTGACGTCGAGAGGGCCGGCCACCCGGGCGCGTTTGGGGGCGGGCCGGGCGGCGGAGCGGGGCCGACCATCCCGGCTCAGAGGAGGACGGCCGGGGTTTTCGATAGGTGGTTCCCCCTCTTCCCGATTTCGCACATGCAAATCTCCGCCCCCGCGCCGGCGGGCAACGGAGCCCGTGGGGGGGGCAGTGCGGTAGCCGCCGTGCCTGTGTTCATTTGTAATTCCTATATTTGCATACGGGGACCCCCCCCCACCGTCTGATTTTTCTCTATTTCTGTCTAAATTGCGAGGGTTCTGTTAACTGCGTATTTTACCTACTAAAGCCTTTTAAACTCAAAAGGTCGGCGCCGCCAGTTCGTTGCCTTATCAGTACGCAGTGTGCTCAAGTTTAGCGAAGTGGATACTATGTCCTGAGATGTCACAGATAGGGAAGAGCAAAGGGGGAATGCACGAACGTTTAGTGCGTTAAAGGCTCTAGTATAGTTTTATTTCCTTCATTTGCTTAGCACCTGCTGTCAGATGGTTAATTTACTTCATCTATGATGTATTATCATCATTTTATAGGTGGAGTAATTGAGGTTCAGAGAAGTCAAGTAACTTGTACATACAGAACTTAAGAATGCTGGTAAAAGGAAAAGCACGGGTTAAACCCAGGGTTGTGTGACGCCAAACTTCATGCTCTTTCCTCTGTCCCTTACTGCGTAAAATAAGTATGGAGGGGGAATAGGGGAATCAGAGTGCCATACAAGTGTTCCAAACCGAAGGAGCCAGTTGAAGAAATGATTAAAAAATAAAATATCCTACCAACCCCAAAATATCCTTTCCGCAAAATGCACAATGTACAAAATAATGAAACAGTTTTATTATTGGATATGCATTAAACGATACTGTGATGCATGTCACAGGCAATCCACTAAAGAGATTGCAAAGACAAAAAAGAAATCTCACCCTTTCATATAACCAGACATTACATACCTGTTAATTGTCTTTATCCAAAGGAAAAATAATGGGAAGTTACATCGCGGAGCCAAGAGCCAAGGCTTAAACATAGAGACTGAGAGATGGGGCACCATCCTCCTTAATGTTCACGTTTCGAAGAGATGGCTCCAAGGCTCTCGAGAAAGACCTTTTGAGGGTGCAAAACTGGCAAAAGGCTTATTTAGCTTTTTAAAAGATACACATACATTTCAAAGAGACAGAGAAAGCATTTACAATTTCAGTTTTTCTAAGGCTATTCCTAAATGAAAAGGAGTTCTTTGTCTTTTGTGGCACCTGGAAAATTTTCCATTTTAATTTTTTTTAGATTTGTATTTACCTTACAGTCCCAAATGGCAGAGCTGTAAAGGTGAACTGAGCACAGATGTTTCAGAATCCATTAGGAGGATGAGGAACAAATAGGAATAGGAAATATTTTGCACCTATTTGTTTTTGTTACACCTCCAAGAACAGATTGGTTTCAGGTGCTCCTCGAACTTAATAAGGAATAATAATGTTTATTTATTGAGGACTTTTGGACCTAACAGAAGCAGCTCCAGTTGCAGAACCCCAGACTAGTCTTAAAAACACTCCAATTTATGAAATCACAAGCTTATGAGATTTAGTGCAACTACAGAATTTTGAACTAATCAGTTTTTTATTTTTCAAGGACTCATTTAAATTTCCCCAATAATACTATGGCGTGTTTATACTTATTTCCAGGGCTGCTTTTATTTGTCATATGACCAACCTATGGATTTATGTTATGTTTTTAAAAGCTTTTTCTGTAACTCTTTCACTACTTTTTAAATTAGTTGAACTTTCTTTTCAAAGATTCAGCTCATCATGAAAAGTGAAAATATTTTACTTGTGCAGGATAATCTTATTTAGGGGAAAAAAGATGAAAATTAAAAGACAATGTGATGGATGCACTAAAAACAGCGAACATAAGTAGTGATTCTGATTTTTTTTGTTTTTAGGACTTATACTGGAAAAAAAGTTACAGCTGATAGGCAGCCAGTTGTTGGGGATTATAGAGAAGAATAGTGCATGGTATTTTTCCTCAAGGGCTTACAGTCTTAGATATTCTTCATTCAATTAAACAAATATCTACCCCGTGCCAAGTACTTCTCTAGGTAGTGACATATAAACTAATAAGACAAAAATCTGTCTTCATGTATCTGTGTCCTAATAAAATATTTTATTACTTTATTGTTATCAAGAAAATAAGGCAGTGGGGTAGGAAGTGACTGAGGGAGAGGAGATGCTCTGAGGAGGTGACAGTTGAGCTGAGTCCTAAGTGATATGAAAGGCATCCACAGGGAGATTCAGGGAAAGAACATTCCAGTGAGAGCAACAGCAGGCACCAAGTCCTTGACGTAGGAAAGAGCTTATTTGAGGCCTAGAAGGAGACCAAACTAGAGTCAACTGAATGAGGTTGAAGAGGTAAGCAGGGGCCAGATCATGTATTAATAGGACCTTGTAGGCCACAGCACAGAGGATGGATTTTATTTTAGTTGCATATGGAAAGCTCTTGGAGAGTTTTAAGCACATACTTGATTTATGGTTACATTTTGAGATGTTTACTCTGCCTGGTGTGTTATACTGTTAGTATACACTAACTAGGGGCAAGAGAAAAGGCAGAGCAGTTGGGAGGCTGCTGCCATAGTCTAAATGAGAAGTTCAGGTGGTTTGGACTACTAGTGTTTTATCAGGGGAAATGGTGAAAAGAGGTCAGGTTTAGTGAGATATTTTGGTGACAAAGTCATAAGAACTTGCTGGTGGATTGGATGCAGGTGGGAGGGGGACAAAGGAATCAGGGATAACTCCCACGTTTTTGGCCTGAGCAACTGAGTAATGAAGAAGGCTGGGTAATGAGCAAGGGGTTTGAGAAGGAAAACCAGGAGCTGTGTTTTAGACATGTTAAGTTACAGATGACTGTTAGACATCCTAGTAGATAGCTGGATATACAGAACTAAAGCTAAAGGGAGAGGGCAGGACTAGAAATAAAGACTTGGGAGTCAATAGCATTTTGTTTAAGATAATACCACCTAAACAAAGAGTACTGATTTGGGGGGCATGGCAAGGGAGGCCCTAGGATCCTCCAAGACTTAGAGAACTGGTATACAGAAGAAGGAGCTGCCAATGAAGTAGGAAGAAAACCAAGAGAGAGTGGTGTCCCAGAGAGGGTTTCGAAAAGAATGGAGTGGTCAGCTGTTTTAAATGATGCTGAGAGGTTGAAAAAGGTGAGAATAAAGAAATGACCTTGAATTTGGCAAGATGGAGGTCCTTAGAGACCGTACTAAGAACCCGAGGCCGAGAGTGGTGGTTCACGCCTGTAATCCTAGCACTCCAGGAGGCCAAGGTGGGAGGATCACCTTGAGCTCAGAAGTTTGAGACCAGCCTGAGCAAGATCAAGACCCTGTCTCTACTAAAAATAATAGAAAACAAAAAAATTAGCCGAGTGACTAAAACTAGAAAAAATTAGCCAGGCGTGGTGATGCACACCTGTGGTCCCAGCTACTCTGGAAGTTGAGGCACGAGAATGGCTTCAGCCCAGGAATTCGAGGTTGCTGTGAGCTACAATGACACCAATGGCACTCTAGCCCGGGTGACAAAGCGAGACTGTCTCAAAAAAAAGAAAAAAGAAAAAGAAAAAGAACCCTTTCGGTAGAATGGTGAAGATGAAAGCTGAATTGGAGCAGGTTGAGAAGAGATTGATGGAAATAGCGTAGACAACTCTTTGAAGAGTGTTAAAGGAAACAGAGAAATGAGGCAAGAGCTGGAGGAGGATGTGGATTTGTATAAGGCAAAGGGCTGTCACTCACAACCTCAATCCCAACAGGTTAACACAAAGTTTATCACTTGAGTCACAGTCCAATGTGAGTTGGATGGCTTTCCTCCAGCAGTGACCCAGGTGCCTTCCATATCGTAGCACCAATATGTAGCCTTCACAGTCACCTTGGCAAAGGAAAAAGAGTAGAGGAGAGTATGGGTCAGGCCTAAGAGTGGAATACCTTACTTCTGGTCACAGTCTGCCTTCCACAGGGTCCCCACAGGGGGACTGAGAAATATAATTTGAGAAATGTAATTTAGCTGTGTGTCCAGGAAGAAGAGAGAAAAATGGATATCAGTGAGCACTAGCAATCTCTGGCACGGAAGTTTTATTTCATCTACAGAGGGTGATATTAAAGCATATTTGCATAAACATGGGATTAACTGAGTAGTGGAGGAGAAACTGATGATGGTAGAGAGAAAGGGAGTAATAACCTGAGTGAGGAAGGGAGAAGAGCTGCAATCCAGAGCACAGGTGGTGGGGCTGGAATGGGGATACTTCTGTGGTAATGAGAAGGAAGGCAGAGGCTGGGCCCAGTGCCTCACACCTGTAATCCTAGCACTTTGGGAGGCCAAGGTAGGAGGCTCGCTTGAGGACAGGAGTTAGAGACCAGCCTGAACAGAGTGAGATCTTATCTCTACTAAAAATAGAAAAAT
This sequence comes from Avahi laniger, assembly GCA_963575035.1. Classification (NCBI taxonomy): domain Eukaryota; kingdom Metazoa; phylum Chordata; class Mammalia; order Primates; family Indriidae; genus Avahi; species Avahi laniger. The sequence goes on from CAUYSK010060530.1 coordinate 18,362, forward strand.
TAGCTGGGTGTGGTGGCGAGTGCCAGTAGTCCCAGCTACTTGAGAGGCTGAGGCAAGAGGATCGCTTGAGCTCAGGAGTCTGAGGTTGCAGTGAGCTATGGTGATGCCACTGCACTCCAGCCTGGGCAACAGAGGAAGACCCTGCCTCAAAAAAAAAAAAAAAAAAAAAAAAAGAACAAGGAGGGCAGAGAACATGGTGGATTTGATGGTGCAAAGACAAGTTAATCAGTCAACTTTCCTTTTTTTCTTTTAGTGAAGTAAAGTTGAGCTGAGAGTAGAGGGCAAAGAGTGAATGGAAGGGTTGAGGAAGAGAAGAAAACTGAAAAACATAATAAACATGGTCTGAGAGTGGAACTTTAGAAAGTGTATCTGGCTGTACTGAATGCCCATTTGAGATTTGTGATCACAAATGTAATGTCAGACCAGTAAAGAGTATTTCTGATATGGTTTTTAGCCCATGGGTATCAATGGGCAATATTATCCTGAAAAAGAAGATAAAGAACTAAGAAAATTTAAATCTAAATGGAAATGTGTGGAAGGGATGCATAATACCTCCCAACTCATGCACAGTCCCTGCGTGATCTCATCCATTGTCATTAGTTTCCTGTGGTCCCAGAATCAAATATCTAGCCCAGATCTTTCCCTGGGCTTCAGACCTATATGTCCAGTTGTCTGCTAGACACTTCTGGTGGGAGACACATAGGCATCCCAAACTGAGCGTACCCACTATCTTCTCTCCCAGGTTTATTCTTCCTCCCATATTCTCTGTACCACCATCTGTCCAGACCCAAGCTAGACACTTGGACACCATCATTGACCTTCTAATCATCGCCCGTCTACCCCACAACATTCAATCACCATATCCTGTTGATTTTACCAATCAAATACGAATCCATCCCTTCTCCAATTTGACAGCCACTGTCCTTGTTCAAATCTTCATCATATCTCATCTGAACTATTGTAATGGTTTCCTAACTATTGTGTCTGTCTACACGTTTGTCCCCTTTAAAAACCATTCAAACCGGGCCGGGCGCGGTGGCTCACGCCTGTAATCCTAGCTCTCTGGGAGGCCGAGGTGGGCGGATCGTTCTGAGCTCGGGAGTTCGAGACCAGCCTGAGCAAGAGCGAGACCTCATCTCTACCAAAAATAGAAAGAAATTA
>CAUYSK010060531.1:0-80698 GCA_963575035.1 Avahi laniger
ACACCTTTCACCTCTCACAAAAATCAACTCACACTGGGTAACAGATTTAAAGCTAAGGAGTGAAACTATTATAACTCTATAGGAAGATGTTGGAAATACTCTTCTAGACATTGGCCTAGGCAAAGAATTTATGAAGAAGACCCCAAAGGCAATCACGGCAACAACCAAAATAAATAAATGGGACCTGATCAAATTAAAAAGCTTCTGCACAGCCAAAGAATCTGTCACAAGAGCAAACAGACAACCTACAGAATGGAGAAAATTTTTGCATGCTACAAATACGATAAACGGCTGATAACTAGAATCTATTTAGAACTCAGGAAAATCAGCAAGAAAAAATCAAATAACCCTATCAAAAAGTGGGCAAAGGACATGAACAGAAACTTTTCAAAAGAAGACAGAATAATGATCAAAAAACATATGCAAAAATGCTCAACATCTCTAATTGTCAGGGAAATGCAAATCAAAACCACAATGAGATATCACTTATCTTCAGTGAGACTGGCCTTTATCGAAAAGTCCCAAAACAATAAATGTTGGCGTGGATGCAGAGAAACAAGAACACTCATACACTGCTGGTGGGACTGCAAACTAGTGCAACCTCTGTGGAAAGCAATATGGAGACACCTTAAAGAGATACAAGAAATGAAATAAAAAGTTTGTTCTTTGAAAAGATCAACAAAAGTGATAAACCTCTAAAAAGACTGATAAAAAACAGAGAGACACAAATTAGCAATATCAGGAATGAAACAGGGGATATCATTACAGACTCTGCAGACATAAAAGGATGATAATCAAATACAGTTGACCCTTGAACAATGAGGGAGTTAGGGGTGCCAACTGCCCTTCCCATATAGTCAAAAATCCACATATAATTTTCGACTCCCCCCACACTTAACTACTGATCCCTACTGTTGACTGGAAGACTTACCATAGCATAAACAGTTGATTAACACACATATTGTATGTTATATGTATTTTGTACTGTATTCTAACAATCAAGTAAGCTAAAGGAAAAAATATTATTAAGAAAATCATAAGGAAGAGAAAATATATTACTATTTGTTAAGTGAATCACAATAAAGGTCTTTATCCTCATCATCTTCTTGTTGAGTAGACTGAGGAAGAGGAGGAAGAGGAGGGGTTGGTCTTGCTGTCTCGGGGGTGTCAGAGGCCAAGGAAAAGCTGCATATAAGTGGACCTGTGCAGTTTAAATCTGTGTTGTTCAAGGGTCAACTGTACTATGAACAACTCTATACACACAAAATTTGACAACTTCAATGAGATAGACCAATTACTCAAAATGCATACACTTCTACAACTCATCCAATATGAAATAGATAATTTAAAAAGCCCCATACCTATTAAGGACATTGAATTCATAATTAAATATTCCAAGAAAGAAATTTCTAGGCCCAGATAGTTTGACTGGAGGATTCTTTTACATGTTTACAGAAGAATTAACACTTTGAAAGAGAAGAATGAAATGGGAGGAATCACTCTACCTAATTGTAAGACTTATTTTGTAGCTGTGGTAACAGTAATCAAGATTGTGTGGTATTGGCAGAGGGATGGACACAAAGATTAATGGAGGAGAATAAAAAAAAACAGACATAGCCCCACACAAATATGGTCAACTGATCTTTGACAAAGGTGCCAAAGTGTTTCAATGGAGGAAGTATAGTCTAAAGAAAAAGAAAAGAAAAGAAAGAAAAGAAAAAGAATCTTGACCTAAACCTTTTTTTTTATTATTATTTTGAGACAGAGTCTTACTCTGTCACCTGGGCTAGAGTGCCATGGCATCATCGTGGCTCACAGCAACCTCAAACTCCTGAGCTCAAGCAATCCTCCTGCCTCAGCTTCCCTGGTAGCTGGGACTACAGGCGTGAGCCACCACATCCGGCTAATTTTTTCTATTTTTAGTTGCCTAGCTAATTTTTTTTTCCTATTTGTTAGTAGAGACAGGGTCTTGTTCTTGCTCAGGCTGGTCTCAAACTCCTAAGCTCAAGCAATTCTCCTGCCTCAGCCTTCCAGAGTGCTAGGATTACAGGCATGAGCCACTGTGCCCAGCCTAAACCTTTGGCCTTACACAAAAATTAATTAAAAAAATTTACTCTTGAAGCTCAGAATTTTCAAGGATTAAAAAAAAAACAGAATAGAAAGAGAAAAACAAAATAGAAAAAGAAAAAAGAGAAAAATATAAAAAAATTAACTCTCAAAATGGATCGATGGATCATAGATATAAATGTGATAGGTAAAACTGTAAAATTTTTAGAAGAAAACATAAGAGAATGTCTTTGGGACCTAAATCTTGGTGCAGAGTTCTTAGATATAACACCAAAAATATAATACATAAAAGAAAGAATAGATAAATTAGACATCATCAAAATGAAAAATGTTTGCTCTGCAAAAGACCCTGTTGTAAAGCACTGTGGCTCATGCCTATAATCCCAGCACTTTGGAAGGTCAAGGAGGGAGAATCTCTTTAGGCTAGGAGTTTGAGACTAGCCTGGGCAACACAGTGTGATCCTGTCTCTACAAAAAATGAGAAAAGTTAGCTGGGTATGGTGGTGTGTGCCTATAGTCCCAGTTGCTCAGGAGACAGAGGCAAGAGGATAGCTTGAATCCAGGAGTTTGAGGTCACAGAGAGCTACGATGATGCCACTGCACTCTAGCCTAGGTGACAGAGAAAGACCTTGTCTCTAAAAAAAGTTGTTAAGACAAGCTACAGACTAGGGGAAAATATTTGCCAACTACCTATCAAATAAAGGAAGGACTCATGTCTAAAATACAGGGTGTCCCAAAAGTCACCATACATAGGGAAAATGGAAAATTGTAGCTAAATGTATCTTTATTTACAAATATTCATCGCAAAATTTTATAAATTTTTTTTTTGTAAAAGGACTTAAAGAGACATTTCAGTGAAGAGGATTTACAGATGGCAAATAAACACATGAAAATATATTTAACATCACTAGCCATGAGGGAAATGCAAATCAAGACCATGATGAGATATTACCACGTATCTATTAGAATAGCTAAAATAAAAAATAGTGGCAATACCAAATTCTGACAAGGATGCGGAGAAACTAGATGTCTCCTACATTACTGTCGGAAATGCAACATGACATAGCCACTCTGGGAAAGAGTATGACAGTCTCTTAATAAACTAAATATACACCGTACATATTAGTCAGGGTTCTCCAGGGAACAGAACCAATAGGATAGATGTTGTATTTAACAGATACATAGATACAAATGTAGACAAATGAGAGGGGACTTATTAGGGGAATTGGCTCATGTAATTATGAAGGCTGAGCTGTTCCACCACAGGCTGTCTGCAGGCTGGAGAGCCAGGGAATCTGGTAGCATGGCTCAGTCCAAGTCTGAAGGCCTGAGAATCAGGGGAGCTGAAGGTATAACTCTCAGTCTGAGGCCAACAGCATAAGAACCTGGGGGGCGGCTGCCACAAGTCCCGGATTCCAAAGGTCAGAGAACCTGGAGTACTGATGTCCCAGTGCAGAAGAAGAACGGTGTCTCAGCTGCAGAAGAGAGCATGAACTCTCCTTCACTCTGCCTTTTTGTTCCATCTGGGCCTTCCTCAGCTCGAGTAGTGCCCACCCACACTGGTGAAGGCACACCTTCTTACCCAGTCCTCTGATTCGAATGCCAGTCTTGTCTGGAAACACCTTCACAGACATACCCAGAAATGGTGCTTTACGAGCTATCTGGGTATCCCTTAGTCCAGTCGAGTTAACATCTAAAGTTAACCACCACACCGTAGGACCCAGGAATCACACTCTTGGGCATTTATCCCCGAGAAATGAAAAACTTACGTTCACACAAAAACTTATACATGAATGTTTATAGCAGATTTATTCTAAATAGCACCAAAATGTCCCTAAGTAGGTGAATGGTTAAATGGGATACTACCCAGCAATAAAAAAGAATGAGCTTTTGATATATGCAACAACTAAGATGGATCTCAAGGATTTTACAATTAGTAAAAAATGTCAACCTCGAAAGGTCATATACTGTGTGATTCCACTTACTTTACATTCTCAGAATGACAAAAATCGTAGAGATGGAAAACAGATTAGTGCTTGCTGAGGTTAGGGATGGTGGGGGCAGGTGTGACTATGAAGGAGTAGCTTGACAGAGATCTCTGTGGTAATGGAATACTTCTTTATCTTAATTGTGGTGGTGCTTACGACTCTAAACCTGTGATAAAATGGGACATAGGCTATATACATACACTGTAACAGTGTCAATTTCCTGGTTTTGGTATCGTGTTATAGTCATGGAAGATGTGACCATTGGAGGAAACTGGGCGAAGGTTAGATGGTATTTCCTTATGCTATTTTTGTAGCTTCCTGTGAATCTACAATTGTTTCAAAGTTAAACAACAAAGCTGTGATCCCACTATTGTTTGACTCGAAAAGCTTTAACAATTCTCCACTGCTCACAGAGCAGCGGTTTTACACCTTTAGTGTACTTCAGTTTCACTTGTGCAGATCTCAGGCCCCTGTCCCAGAAATCCTGGTACAGGAGGGAGGGGGAGAGGCAGGGATCTGCATGTGTAATGAGCTTAGCAAGTGATTAGGCTACAGGTGGGGTCTTCAGCTCATACTTGAGAAACCAAGACTCTGGCTCAGCTCTGGAGCCCTTATTTATAGTTCAAAGCCTGCTCTGCAACAAAAACATTAGCTCACCAGCAGGGGAACAGGGTAACACCAGCTAGGAACAAAGGGCTGATATTTAAGGAGGCACTCATTCTCTGGTTCATGTAAGTGCAGAGTGGGCACTTTCCTATCCCTGAGAATGAGTGTCTCCTTAAATTTTGCACCTTAAGTGGCTTGTTCACTTCCACCTGGTCCTGTCCTCCACGCAAAGACTTATACACTAAGGTTCAGGACAGCTTTGTTTGTGACACCCCAAGACTGAAAACAACCAAACGTCCATTCGCTAGTGCATAGGCCAACAATTGCGGTATGCTCAGCAGTAAAAAGGAACACATGCCAATACAGGTAACACGGATGCATCTCACAAACATGCTGAGTAACAGAAAAGAGTACATCTTCTGAATGCAACTCTGGAAAATCTGGGAAAGACATCTAATCTATTGTGATAGAAACTCTGGAAAAGACATCTAATTTACACCAACAGGAAGCAAATCAGTGACTGCCTGGGTGGGTGATTATCTGAGAAGGTGGGTAATTACAAGGAAACTTTTTCAGGTGTCAGAAATGTTTTGTGCCTTGATTGTAGCGGTGGTTACACTAGTATATACTCATGGAAATGCCCATTTAAAGTGGGTGCGTTTTATCATACGTGAATTATACTTCAACAAAGCTGATTAAAGAAACAAAACAGAAAAACAAACACACACCGCATCTCTCCCACAAGCACTGAACCCTGTGATTTGGGGGAAAAGCTGTCTCTTCTTGCTGGGTTCCAGGCACAACATAACTGGGTAGAAAGAGCCTGGATGAGAGGTCAAGACATATGGATTCTCATCCCGGTTCTGGTGACAACTGTCTGGATGATCCATGGGTTGGTCATTAAACCGTCTGAGTCTCAGTTTGCTCATCTGTGGCGAGTACCTCCCAGGGCCTCTAGGAGCAACAAATGTCTAAAGTACGTGAAATCCCCTGGTGAAGAGCTTTACAACCGTCAGGCATTATTACGGGTTCTCGGACAGAAACTTCCCTTTGCACAGCCATTGGAATCCAAGTCTGGAGTTGCTTTAGGACTGTGAGAAGGTTTCAGTAACAGTCAGATATGCACAAATTAAAGCAACCAGAGTTCTTTCGTGTTGTACCCATGTCTTTGGCAAAAATTAGAAAGTCAGACAATATCAAGGGCTGATTGAGAATGGGAAACGTGAGGATCCTCAAAGCAAGGCAGGTGGGCCCGTGAACTGGGCAGTCATCTATCCAGAGGACACACTGGAGAAGTTAAGGTCGCAAATACCCTGTGATCCAGCAGTTCCACTCTTGGGTTCCTCACCCAGAGAAAGTGCACAGGCCATGAGGAGACAGGTGAGAAGACACTAAATGCATTATTGCCTTTGATGGCAAAGACTGGAGACAACCCAGGTGTCTGTCACCAGGGAAATGGAGACGTAAAATGTGGTACATGCGCACATGGCCAGAAAGAGCAGCAGTCAGAAATCCACTCACTACAGCTACACGATTATAGCTCAAAAACATCATACTGAATAAAAAAAGTGTTCGGAATGATCTTTCTGGCACAGTGCCAATGTAAACTAAACAAATACATGCTGGATTTTTTAAGGATACACACATACCTAAATATAAATATATATTCCACACAAATATATGGGAAGCGAACCAGAATGTAGTTGAAATACACTAGAGAGGAAGGAGTGCCTAAGGTCATGGGAGGCAATGGGCTGAGAATGAGTGATGAGGAGGAAAATAACACAATCAAAGAGAAAAAAGGACTTGGCATGGGCTAATGATTACAGTAAGCCGTGATCGGGAGATTTTTCAATTAAATTCTGTGCACCTAAATGGCTTGCAGAAATGTTCCAGTTGTGATGCTGAGGACCGGCCAGGTTTGGGAACCAAATTGGGACCTGGGAATCAGTGGTTTTCGGTCTGGGATCACTTGTGGAGCTCTGAAAACACTAATGTCTGGGTCTCACAGCCAGAGCCTCTGTCTTAATTGGCTTGGAGTGCTGGCCTGGACCACCAGGACTTTTTATATGTCACCCCCCACCACCTCTCCCTGCCCTGAGTGATTCCAAGTGCAGGCAAGATTGAGAACCACTGCTGAGGGGCTCAGATTTTGTATGTAAAACAATTGCTCCAGGTGATCCTATAATATAGGCAAATTTGGAAGGCACTTGAGGCTCAGCTTCCTCAGCTGTAAAATGGGGAAGATGCTCATCTTGCAGAGTTAAATGGATTTAGATGGTCAATGATTGCCACTTAATAAGAGCTCCACAAATGGTAGCCATTATTTTGAAGGGGAAAAAAAGGAGATCATTGCCATCAGCAGCAGCAAGCTGCAAGACAGAATTGTGAGTCCTGATCAGTTCACATATTTCCCTGGGACGGAGGAAGTTTCTACATTGGTAAAACAAGGGGCTGGACCTCAGTGGTCCCAAACTGTCCACACCAGGTTGGCCTTCTTGGCAGTTCCAGTTTGGAGATGCTAGAAAATTTGCTGTTGGCCACCGCCCTCTATTGAAATAATATCGTCACTTCAGGGGAGAGAATACTCAGATTTGCCATGCTGCAAGTCAAGAATTGCACTTGACCTTCAACTCACTGGGGACAAGCTGACCCCTATGTGAGCACTGAGAAAGAAAATAAACTTTCTACGTGAGGAATGCAAGCCCTTTAGATGACCAGGACCAGAGAGGCACTGGAATGGGACAGCAATCACATCCCACTCCCTCCTTGAGCTGAGTAGTTACCTCTTGAAGCCACGGGCTCTGTGGGCTCTAGACTGACCACACAGAGCCATAAAATGCCACATGCTGGACACCATAGCTCATACCCTCTAGTTCAACAATATGCGGCCAATCACTAGTCTGTGTTATTTCTGTAAGCCGAGGAGAGTTTCTGTCAAATAACTTCATATCAGCCCACTCCTTCCCTCCTTTTTGTCTTTGAAAACCTGCTCGCAACAAAGGCTGGATGGAGCTCTCCTCAAGGCAACTGGAAGTGTGTCCCGGGCAGCTGTTCTCACTTTGGCTCAAGTAAACTCTTTAAAAGTATATTTTGTGTCAGCTTCTTTTTGTTAGGTTGGCATTTTTGGTGCTGTGAGAAGGCTCCAGAGCGATCCCTCTCCCCTCACCCACGATGCCTCCCGGACTTGGTTCCTGGCCAGCTCTGAACTCCTGTTTCTCCAACTCTAGAGAAATTGAATATGAAGGTTGAGTCCTACTGAAATCTGGGCCTTTTCCGCTTTTTGGTTGAAAGTCTAGACTTTGCTCGAGTTGCTCTTTCTAACCCTCCCTTTCTAGAATGGAGGTTTTTCTGTTTCTGCCTAACGGGCAGGAGATTCAGGTTTCAAGCGGGAAAAGTAGGGGGGAAGTTGTCTTTTCATGCCTCTGCCTCTTGGCAGGAAGATTCAGGTCAAGGTATTGGCAGTTTGACACAGGTGTTTTTACTTTCCATAGCATGCTTTTAAAATTGCTGCTGCTTCCTATTGCTTGAAATTTAGACTTGGATTTTCATTTGTGACCAATTCCTGTTAGTTCCAAAAAACGCATGAGGGTTAAATTCTCTCATCCCAAGGAAAAGAGGCAATTGGTCCCTCTGACCCATTCTGGTACAGGGTTTAGGTGACTGGAGACTTTGCAGAGGTGCCAGGCTGTTGCCCAGGATGAAGCAGGCTCATGGGGTATTCCTCGCCAGAAAAACATTTTTTGGGGGACTCTTTTGATCATCTGGACGGATATTAAATAAGAAACTGGCCCCGCATACCTTTAGCACTCTGCTGCTACCTGGCAGAAACAGTCTGAGACACATAAGGGAGCAGCTTACGACTCTTGGGTGACACCTAGAGAGGAGAGGTGTCATAAGCAGCATACTTTGACCCAGCCATGGTCACTTTTGAAAAGTTTCTAAACTATGGAAAATCAAGCTTCAAAATCTGAGCGCTCTTTTAAGGGGCAACCACTGTTAGAAACACCAGCCGGTTTTATGTACAACACTTATGGGGCATCTTCCCGTAAATATCTCGGGACGTGGACCCACAGAACCTGGGAAGACCAGAAACAGCAGTGGCTGAAATGAGGGTTTTAGAACTGCCTAAAATCATTTATTGGTATGAACAGTTGGAAAAAGCTCATTTTAGAACCAAATTAAATGGGAGAATGACTTCCAATGACTTCCACCTAGAAGCCTCTAAGAGAAATTCTAAGAAAATTGCCTCGATTAAAGAGGCAAACAAAAAAGATAACTGAATCTATTTCTGAGTTAAAAAAGATTTTGGAGGCCTTCTCCCTTCTGTATCTCCAACTCCTCCTCCCTCACCTCCGCACCTTTATGTCCTCTCTCATCTGAGCCCCCTGTCCTGACTCACCTCCCCTTCCACCACGGCCTGAGGAATTTCCCAGGTCTCTAACCCCTTCCCTGAAACTCTTATTTTTGCAGCCCTTTTCAAAGTAAAACCTGCAGGAAGAGGTGATCCCGCTATTGTGTACACTCTTTAGACTTAAGAATATCATAAAAAACTTCTCTGACCCACTCCAGGATCCTATAGAGTTTGCAGAAGAATTTGATTTAATTGTCCAGACTTATGAGCCCAGATATGCTGAGCTTTATCAATCGGTTCACATGCTGGCATCAGAAAGGAGGGCCACTGAACAGCTGAAAAAGGCAAACTGGAACTCGCCTTTAGAGGACTTTCAAAAACAGACTGAAGCCAATCATGAAAGGATCTACACTTCAGCCAAGTCTCTTCATGATGCTATTCCCAAGTCTTTGCTAAAGTGTAGATTAGAGGAGATTTCAACAGTGTACTCAAAGGACAGATAAATCTGTGCTTGATTATTTTGAACAATTTCAAAAACCTTTCAACAATATTCTGGAATATCTGCTGATAGCGTCCAAGACCACTGGAATGATTCCTTTATACATTTCACTTTCCTCAATGGCTTAAGCAAGGATTTGGTTATCTGAGTTAAATGATGCCGGTTAAGGCGATATATGAACCCATGAATTAGTAAGCTTGTCGTTCCATAAATTAATATTACTATGTTAGAGAGAGAAATGATCTTAGAAGTTTTGCTGGGCTCTGTCCTGAAAGAATATATGAACATGTTAGTTTGCATATCAAAAGCTGCTCCCCCGTAGGAGGGCATCTCAAAAGGTCAGTAGTGGCTGCTTTCCAAGATGACTGCTGCGGTCTTAACCCCCTGGTTCCTACCTGCTTTGAAGGACAAAGCAAGGTCTACATGGAATCACGGGATAAGAGCTGATCAAAGAGTGTCCGCCCAGAGACAGATTCCTGCAGCTAAAAACAATTAGCCCAAGTTCCTGCTTGATTTCTGATGACCTGTCTCTATCTGCAGTAACTAGATAAAGAAATATAGAGCCACTATATCTCTGTTTAAACCTTCTGTTAAGTAATAGCTTTATCTTAGAACTTAGAAGCTTGTCCTTGAAAGACTTTGTAACCAGAGTTAGTTAGGGGATCTACAGAAGCCTTTTGAAAGACTTTTAACCCAAAATGAACTACCCATTATTATGTAAATCTGTTACCCCTGGCAACCAACTGATCTCTGTACCTATAAATGCCCATGTGAAATTTTATTCTGGGCCTTACGATTCATGGGGTTATCATAAGGACCTTTGAGTACCCCCACTTTGTCTTTTATCTTTTTATAAATCTATAAAACTATGCCTTTGTCTCTGTGTATTCTTTTATTTCAATTATTCTGCATTTTCTATTATTTTCTTATCCTTTGCGACGACCCCTACCTAAAGGACCCAATTTTTTTGTGGGGAGTGTAGCTAAACTCCCCGCAAACCTGTTCAGAAAGAAGAAAACACCAAGGCCTCAAAGATTATGAATTTGCAACTGCAACAATTAACTATTCAAACCAGGCTTTTTGAGAACAGACAGATACCTCCTTCTAATGATAAAAGAGGTATTTGCTTTGACTGTAAAAAGCTTGGTCATTTCAAAAAAATTGTAGAAAATTTAAATGACAGCAGGACCAACAAAGACAGGACACCACAAAATAAATAAGGTTGCTCCCAGGATCAAAATGGGCTTTCCCGCTTTTCCTGAACAGTACCTTAGGAGAAATGGAAATTTCCATAAATGGAGAACATATACATATCCTCATGGACACTGGGGATACTCTTCTGTCCTCAACCCTACCACTTTTTATTTATTTTATTTTATTTTTTTAGGGACAGGGTCTCACTGTGTTGCCCAGGTTGGAGTGCAGTGGCCCAATCATAGCTCACTACAACCTCAAACTCCTGGGCTCCAGGGATCCTCCTGTCTCAGCCTCCCAAGTAGCTGGGACTATAGGTGTGCATCACCATACCTGACTAATTTTTTTATTTTTTGTAGATACGGGGTCTTGCCAGGTTGCCTAGGCTGGTCTCAAACTCCTGGCCTCAAGCCATCCTCCCGCCTTGGCCTCCCAAAGTTCTGGGAACCCCTACCACCCTAAATTATCCTCTTCCTTGGAGTAACAAAACTGCACAAATGGTAGGGGTATCTAATGAGCCTATGGCTGTATTTAAGTCCAAACCTTTAGAATTCCAGGTAGGCCTGCTCAGTGACCTTCATTCCTTTCTTCTCATTCTCTTAGCTACCATACGTACCTTAGGCAGATACATTTGGAACTTCACAATGTGCACATTTTATTTTCTCAAAAAGGGGAAATATATTTAAATTTGGAACAGAAGGAGCAAAGAGAACAACTATAGTATTAGAATGAAACTACTGAAATTATAAAAATACAGATCCAACGAATTTTTTCAAAACCAGGACTAATGAATGACACCAATGACTTATTATTGTAAGCTTTGCTGGACCACTTTTGGTCCCAATCTCACATTTTACCAATGCCAGTAAATTTTACCTATTTACTGACATTGGTAAAATATATTCAGCCACCCCCATTAAAGTGGAAGTAAACCCAATTATACTTTTATCCAATATTAAACAATATATTTTAAGACCTGAAGCAACTGAAGGAATTAGATCCATAATAAAACATTATATAAAAAGAGTCTAATTATTTCTTGTACAGCCCCTGTAATGCTCTGATCCTTTCTGCAGGCAGCCAAATGGGAGGGCTGCCATTTGCATAAGACTTGAGAGCTACCAAGAACACTGGGATCCCAAGACATCTTGTAGTACCAAATCCCCACAGGCTTTTGGCAGCAGTCCCTACTGAAAGTGAGATATTTACTGTGGTTGATTTACACAGTGCTTTCTACAGTATTCTAGTAGACCCAGAGAGTCAACACTTGTTTTCTTTTACCTGGGATGACCACCAGCATACCTGGACCATCATGCCCCAAGGTTTCACTGAGAGCCCTACTATTTTTCTCAGATATTGAAATCTGCCTTGGCTGATGTACATTTCTCAGGGAGGAATCTATGCTCACCCAATATGTGGATGGTTTCCTTTTTTCTTTAAATATACAAACCTCTAAGGATGACAGCATGCATCTTTTAAAACAATTGGCATTTACAGGACATGAAGTTTCTGGAAAGAAACTCCAGTTTTGCCAGGCACAGGTGAAATATTTAGGACATTCGATTTCTAAGGAAGGATTGCTCATAACCCCAGAAAGGATTAAAGGCATTCTGGCCTTCCCTAAGCCCTCAACAAAGAAGCAACTTTGGAGATTTCTGGGATTATCTGGATACTGTCAGAATTGGATACCTAAATTTTCTTTAATGGCTTAGCCTTTAGACACTGCCCTGAAAGTGGATTGGCCTGATCCCCTTGTTTAGATTCCAGAGAGACTGAAAGCCACACAAATTATCAAGGAAAGTCATATCACTGCCCCTGCCTTAGGGCATCTTAATTATAGCCTTCCATTTCCCCGTGTGATCATGAAAACCAGGGAAACACCTTGAGAGTCCTAACTCAGAAGCATGGGACCAGGATAGACTTGTTGGGTGTTACAACCAGCAACTTGATGCAGTCACTAGAGGGATGTCACCGTGCTTAAAGGCAATCTCTCTACAGTCTCATTCTTTAAAGCTATGGAGGAAATAGTTGTGGGATTCTCCTCTTACCATTTATGTTCCTCACTCAGTAGAAACGCTTCTTAACTTGCGTCATACCCAGTGGACTCTGTTAATAGACTTTTTCCTATGAAATCCTCACCTAATGTTGCTGTTTTCTGCTGAAAGAATCGTAACCCAGCTACTCTTTTGCCTTTGCCTACTGATAAGACACTATACGACTGCATCCCCCTAACTGATCGACTTCTCATGCTTAGCCAGGACCTATAAGAAACACCTGTAGACAATGCTGATGTAATTTGGCTCACTGTTGATTCTTATTTGTAAGATGAATCTGGAAATTATCAGGCTGGTTGTGTGTAGTGTCTGTAACTGAGGTTAGAGAGGCTAATCCACTTCCAGATATATAATCAGCTCACAGACAGAATTGATTGCCTTCATTTGTGCTTGCCAATTGGCAAAAGACAAAATGGCTAACATTTATACTGACAGTAGATATGTGTTTAAAGTAACCCATGATTTTGAAATGCTTTGGAAGCAACACAGGTTTCTGACCTCAACAGTCAACCCATCAGAATGGTCAATAAGTCTCTGAACTGTTGGAAGCAATCCTCCTATCCAAGTACTAACCAGGCCTGACCCTGCTTAGCTTCTGAGATCAGATGAGATAGCAATCCTAAAACATCAGATACTCCAGAGAGCAAGGGCAACACTTTCACTGATGCCGTAGCTAAGAATGCAGCCCTGAAGATTACATCAGACAATAGATGTCTTGAAATGTCCTTTCGAATTTATTATCCACTTAAAACTTCATTAAAAGAAGCACAAACAGGCACTCCCAAGGAGGAAATAGACCTGTGGGCAGGAAATAGATCTGTGATCTTCCTGATCAGGATGGCAAGTAGCTGATGTCGGAGGTGGTCTGCTTCCTCCCAAGATGCTGGACCAGGCCCGTGTAACCCATCTTCATGACTCTAATGCCTAAAATAGTTGAATATTTGGTCTCGTTTAGCTGTTAACTGGAATATTTATGCTTTTAGGCCTCCTTCCTCCTGTGGGTATCCTTTCTTGGTGATTTTGGTATAATAAAATTGTCATATATGTATTTATGTATGCACACATATACAAAATATATACACATATATTTTAACAAAATGCCTATAATCAGGTTTCTGTTTTTGTGGTCCATTATAAATTTGACTATAGCATGGTGGGATAATTGTCTGATCAGAATCTCACAAACTATTGCTACTGCTAGAAATTCGACAAGATGCTAAGTTTGCCATCCTAAACCACAAGCTACTTTTGAACTTTCAGGTATGTTCTGTCCTAAATTTCACCAGGATTCCTGATTGTACTCCTCATAACGCAACTCAGGAACCACATAAAACCAGACTTGTTTATCGGGTCCACATGACTCCTCCTAACCTGTTCGTTCTATGTTTCAATCTAACTCATCAGAATCCTGCTGTCAAAATCATTGCCACCTTACCCAGTAATGACAGTACTAAAATCCATGATATTGTTAGAAAATTAAGAGAAAAACAACCTCTCCAACTATCAGGATCGAACTTGCCCTCTTGGTCTAACATTTCTGACTCATGATTTAATAATGCCCCAAAACTGATGTACTCAAATTATAGTGCTCTTACGTGTGCTGCACCAGGATTTATTTTTGTCTGCGCATGGGCCTATAAATGTCTAGGGGCATGGAATGACGAAGTGCAATGTCTCTTAGGATATCTGGTCACCCCTCTCTCTATATATAGCTCTGAAGAAACTCAACACTGGACTAATTCCCTCCAACTTTTCCCCAGGCATGACTGCTAATCTATTTTAGACAGAGATTCTATTTGGGGAAAATCTGTCTGCCTGGCCATCAGGAAGATAGCTCCATTTTATTGGAAGAATGCTTTTGTCTTGGTAGGGTGTCACTTCCCATGAACACATGAATAAGAATCTTTCTATAACCTCAGAAAATATTTCTGATGAAACTGCTGTGTCCATCACAGCTCAACAACAAGCTATTGATTCACTGGAGAAGGGTGTACTAACTAGACAATCACGTTGCTTTAGGTTATATGTTAGCTGAGCAAGGAGGTGTATATATGGTGGCAAATACCTATTGTGTATACAGAAATATTTCCCACGAAGTAGAAACTCATCTGGGAAAAATCAGAGAAGAAGCCACTTGGCTACAATGAGTCTCTAAAGAAGAATCGGTATTTAATTTTCTTCATGTTATTCTTAGTTGGCTTGCTAACGGAATAGGTTCCTTTTTTTTTGGTTCTGGCATACAAATTCTCTTTTTGATTATAATCCTATATGCATCATAGTTCTACTCTTCAGATTATTAATGTTATGTATCTCTCATTGTCTTACCTCTTCCAAGAAAACTAAAATCATGGTATTCCAAAGACTAATGTTCTAAGGCTTTGATATATATTATTTTGAAAAAAAGAATCCTCTCCATAGACATAACTTATCACACTGCAAACACAGAGGCAGGTACTATTATGATCTTCATTTATACAGGTTAGGGAGCTAAGGCACAGAGAGACAAATAACTTGTCCAGAGTCACACAGCAGGGAGCTGCAAGGCTGGCTCTAGTGTGTTCCTAACCAGCTCCTTAAATGCCTGATTGTTTTCACCTGATCATGACAGTTGTTCTGCAGCTTAAATTATGGTCCAAGTATTTTTTCTCCATTTAACACATTTAGAGTCTGTGCCCCATCCCTGTCTGCCCTTCCCTTTCAAAGCAAAATTTCTTGAAAATATAGTCTATGCTCACTCTTGCCAGTAGCATGTCTGCCACGGTTTTCATTCCCAAATTCCTCAGGAGTCTGGCCTTGACCTGCGTCTCTGATCTGCCCATGCACTATCCCCAAACACCCCCACTTGCCATGGCTCAATAATAATGCATAATACCAGCACCCCAAACCCACACATTCAGTCCCAACCTCTCTTTTGGGCTGCAGATCTTCAATTGTCAACCTTGGTGTAGGGCCTCCTTACTTAAACAGTGTGGCCCTCGGTGCAGTAATAGTAGTAGTAACAGCAGCAGCAGCAGCACTGGGAGCCTGTGAGAAACACAGTCTTGGGCCCAGCCTCAGACCTGCTGAATCAGAATCTTCATTTCAGTAGGACACTCCCCCATCATAGCAGATTCTTGTGCACAATGGAGTTTGAGCGGTGTAATGTCATGTGACGCAGCAGATGCTCTAGTGCCCGCCTGCATCTCTACCTGCTGCCTCAGGTGCTAGGAGTCTCTGCTGCTCACTGCTTACACCTGCACCCTTCTCTGGAGGATGGCCCTAAGCCCAAACCTGTCTGTACGTTCCAGCCACCTGGGGATCTTTTAAGGCCAAAGCCAGGCCAAATCTCAGACCAAGTGAATCACAATCTGTTGAAGGTGAATCTGGCTTCAATATTTCTGAAGCCCAAGAGATTCCCTTAGACAGACCTGTTTGGGACTCACTACCATAGCTGATGCGCGTTGCCTTGCTCAGAGATTCCTGGAGGTTGCCCCGGCTCCCCCCAGCTGCCTGCGGCTGGTAGCTGACCGGTGCTGGGCTATGGAAGCTCAGCCAGCTTGTCTCGCCGGTGCCTGGCTGTGCTCCAGCACTGTGCACGGTCAGGCAGAGGCCAGCCTGCCCCGCCCCATCCTGCTTCCCTCACCCCTACAAGTGCCTCCCGAGAGCCCTTCTCAATACCTCACTTTGCCAAGAATCTCCTTCTTAGGCTCTGCTTTTGGGAACCCAACCCAAGACACAAGCATAGCTCCAACCCAGACTCAACTTATCCCAAACTGAACTCACCCGTTACCCTTTCCCTTGTCCTAGCCCCCGTCCCATCTTCTAACCTGAACATGCTGAAGCCATGTTTCCCACATCCTTAGCCTCCCTGCCCCCTCCCCTGCCCTCGCCTACTTTGGATCTCACATACCCGCAGCCTGGATCACAACACTGGGCTGCTGGCTGTGGTCCTGCCCCGCCCGGTCCTCACCCATCCGACGCTGATCTCACCATGGCACTCCTGCCCAGTCCCCGGTGCTCCCAGTGTGCACGGTGGTGTTTCCCCAAATGGGATCATGTTCTCCACAGTCCTCAAGTTCTCTGTGAGAATTTTGAGATTGTCTGTTGTCATTTGAATGGTCGTTTAAAAAATAAATTCTTTTATGAGCACATCCTTGTTTAGATGGCCACATCTGCCCCTGCGATCTTGTTGGGACAGAATGATCACTCAAAGAAATAACTTCTCATTTTTAAAGTACTGATAAGCCTGGCTCGTATTACTTAGGCATGTCCTAATACCAAAATGCCAGTTATCGTGGACCATACTCAGAGCACCGCCCTTACAACAATATTTACAATTTGTTGGGCATTTACTCTACCATAGGCACTGCCTGTTACATGCCTTATCTCATTTGATCTTCACACAGCCCTATGAGACAGGTTCTGTAAATATCACATTTGTTTCAGTTAGCTAATGCTGTCTAAAGAACCACTCCAAGCTCAGCGGCTTAAAGCAATAGCAATTTATTGTTTCTCGTGATTCTTTGGTCAAGAAATTCAGGCTCCACTCCTCTAGGCAGTTCTGTTCATTTGTCTGGTGGCTCAGCAGGCAGGTCCTGGCGGGATTTGGTCATGCCGGCTGCCCCAGGCTCCCCGGCGTGCCTTAGTTTCTCCGTACAATTTCTTGTTGTTCCGTCCTCTGGCCCACATCCCAACAGCATGGGAGTTGGCTTCCTGGAGCCACGAGCATCACTTCTGCTCTATCCTATGGGTCCAAGTAAATCACGGGGTCAGCCTAGACTCAGGGCAGGGGAACGTGACTCTGGATCTTGGCGGGAAGAACAGCAGGCATGCACGCAGAGGGATGGGAAGCACTGCTGATGTCTGTATTTGGATATGTCCCTTAATCGATGTAGACACTGTGTCAACCTATCCCCCGCCAACAATGGGCAGAGCCGGGACTAGAACCCAGCCCGTTGGGCTCTATAGCCTATGCTTTAAGCTACTATGTCACGCTCTACTTTCATCTTATCTCCCAGACTATGCTAAACCTCAGCTATGAAGACAAAACTCTTTTGTGTGATACTTCACAATCCGAAGACATTGTCAGAGAAACTGGTGTCACGAAAACCACATGGTGCGGGCGAGGCCCGATGATTTCACGGCTTCTGCTCTCACAGCCCCTCCCCTCCCCTCACTCTGGCTGGACTGAACTGGTTGGCCCCCAACTGCACCTGGCTTCTCTGCTTTCCCATATTTTGCTCATTCGAATCCATGGGTCTCCCGTGTATTTTCCCGTTTTCTCCACCAGGGGGAGGTAGTCTCAAGGACTCCAACCTCCTCCCTCTTCTGTGTTAAGTACATAACTGTCTAGGGCATGGTGAGCTCTGGAAATGCAGGTGGTCTGAACTGAGATGGACCTGCCTACAAATCACACACCAGATACTGAAGGCTTAGTACAATACAGAGAATGTGAATGTGAAATATCTTATAAATACATGTAATCAATTGATTACATACATATTGAAATGATATTTAAGATATATCAGATAAATAAAAGATAATACTAAAATTAATTTTACCTATTTGTTTGGTTTTTTTTTTTTTTTGTTAGAGACAGGGTCTCACTCTGTTGCCAAGGCTGAAGTGCAGTGGCATCATCATAGTTCATTGCAGCCTTGAACCCCTGGGCTCAAGGGATCCTCCTGCCTCAGCCTCCCAAGTAGCTGGGACTACAGGCCCACGTCACCATGTTCGGCTCATTTTTAAAGTTTTTATAGAGATTGGGTCTTACTATGTTGCCCAGGCTGGTTGCAAACTCCTAGACTCAAGCGATCCTCCTGCCTTGGTCTCCCAAAGTGCTGGATTACAGGCATGAGACGCCGTGCCTGGCCAATTTTACTTACTTATTTTTAAATTTTTAAAAGATGTGGCTACAAAAAATTTAAAATTGCATATGTGATTCACGTTATGTTTCTATTGAACAGCACTGGTCTAGAGGCTCCCTCCCAATGGCAAACCCCAAGGTAGCTCTGAAGAACCCTAGGGTCCCAAGAAACCCAGTTTATACACCATTAGCTTGATTTTAATCATTAAGAAACTGAAACTGAGACTGGCCAACAACTTGCCCATGAACTCAAAAAGAGATGCATAAATGGGAAGGTCCATTGCTGTGACCTCCTGGCAAGACTTCCGCAGATAATTCCTCAAAGAATCTCTCTACCTGATTCCTTAAAATAGCCACATGAAGGAATTTAGATATCATCAGTGTTTTGCAATGAGAAGAAACTACTTTTTAAAGTTGACTCTAAATCCTTCCTGGGGTATTTATGCCCACTCCTCTGTAATGACATACTGGTTACCACTGTTGCATAAAAAAAAAATCACTGCAAAAGATAGGTGTACAAAACAACAATGGCTATATTCTGCACATGATTTTCTGGGCTAGGAATTCAGGACAGGCTCAGCTGGCCGGTTTCTCATGTGGTTGCGGTAGGATGTCAGCGGTGGTTTCAGTCACCTGAGGGTCAGACTGGGCCGGATGTCCAGGAGGGTGCACTCCCCTGGCTGGCAGTGGGTGCTGCTGTGGGCTGGGAGCACGGCTGGGACTGCCGACCCACGTGTCTTTGCAAGGCCTCTCCAGTGTGCAGCTGCGGGGCACTTGGATTTCGTATATGGTGCTGGATTCTCCTGCAGCCGACCCTCAGAACTAAGGCTTAGAGGGTTTGAGCACAATTCAGCCTCCGTCTTGGTTCAGACCCCACCAGGCATTCCTGAGCCTGTGGTCTCAGTCAGCTTCCTTAGAAAGAACATGAACAGGTGAGCAAAACACAAATGTGGCGGACACATGTATAGGTACCTTCTGAATTGTGTCCCCACTGTACCTTCACATGGGGACAACAAAGAGGGCTGGAGGCCTCCGAGCTGCCAAACTTCCCAGCTGACTGTCCCTGTGCTCCTCATGGTGGCTCCTGTGCTGTCTCCAATTAACTCCATCGTGGTAGCCAGCCTCCTGTTGGTCCCCAGCAGTTTGCACCTCCTGACGATCACATCCTTGGATGGGTTGACTTGAGTTACAAAAAGGACAGTGCAGAAGTGACAGAACTTGACTTCAGAGGCCGGGTCATAGAAGGCAGTGTGCCTTCTGCTTTGCTCCCTCAGGTCGCTCACTCTGGGAAGCCAGCTACCATGTCAAGGGACACAGCAGCCCCACGTGGGGGCTCGTGTGGGGAGGAACTGGGGCCTTCTGCCAGCAGACAGAGGAGGGAGCCGTCTCGGAAGCAGGTCCGCAGTCCCAGGCAAGCCTTCAGATGACCACGGCCCCAGAGGATGCCTTGACCTTGACTTCGTGCCATGAAAGACCTTGGGCCAAAACCATCCAGTGGAGTCACTCCTAAATCCCTAACCCACAGAAACCGTACAGAAGAATAAATGCTTTAAGCCACTGAGTCTTGAGGTAATTTTTTATATAGCAATACGTAACTGTTATAATACCTCCATTATGCAAATGAGAAACCAAGCCTCAGGACATGCAGCGACTAGCCCAGAGTCACACAGCCAGGCCATGGCAGAACTAGGAAGAGAGCCCTCATCTTGTGACTGCTGACCCATACCCACATGGGCACAGGTTCTCTCACAGCCCCATGATTCGGCAGTCCTTGGACTTGGCTTCAGAAGAGTGAGAGATGAGTTTGCAGGTGCCGTGCAGCGATTGCCCAGGCAACCCCGGACCAAACAGCCCCTCTGTCAGGGAGCACGGTTGTGTGGGTGGAGGGAGGAGACCCTTTGCTCCCATTTGCTGGGCCTCCATGACCCAGAGACACAATTCAGCAATGAGGATCTCCTCTGGCCTGGACAGATCCACACATGCTCATGAGTCTGGGCCACAGTGGAACCACTGCTGACCCACACCTGCACCCCTGCTGGGCTGTGCTGGAACAGGGCAGTGGTGCATGGCTTGTGCTTACGATCCCCACTGCCTTGCTCCCCCGCTGCCCCCTGCGGACTCATGGGACCACTTTAGAGAAGTGCCCCCACCAAAGGGAGCTTTCAGTTCCTATGTGAGTCACTGGCCATGTGAGTCCCAGTCAGCCCGGCAAGCAGGGCCTGGGGGCTACATGAGCTCTGTAGTGTGCTGAGTGTTGTGATCATGCGGCGAGCAGGTGGCAAGCATAGCTGGCTCTGTTTTCTCATCCTTCCAGCTGGATTGGACTTATTCTAGCAAGTGTGGCTATGGCCCCTGGACAGGACTGGGATTGGGCAAGTCAAAAGTGAAGCTTAAGACAAGAGGATGAGAGGGGCTGAGTAGTCACTGCATATCTTCAGGGTCTCTAGTCTGAGACCCCAAAGTTGAAATAGTGAAACTTCCTGGTAAAGGCTTAGTCAAGTGGCTTGTGCCTAAGACTTCATGTGGCATTCAAGGACCTCCAGGATAGGAGGGTAAAAAACCAAATAGGATATAGGACAACCAGATTCTCATCTAAACTCAAGATTCCATCACGTGGTTAGTCATGGACAAGTTGTTGGCCAGTCTCAGTTTCAGTTTCTTAATGAGTAAAATCAAGATAATGGTATATAAACTGGGTTTCTTGGAACCCTAGGGTTCTTCAGAGCTACCTTGGTTTGCCATTGGGAGGGAGCCTCTAGACCAGTGCTGTTCAATAAACATATAACGTGAGTTACATATGCAATTTTAAATTTTTTGTAGCCACATCTTTTAAAAATCTAAAAATAAGTAAGTAAAATTGGCCAGGCACAGTGTCTCATGCCTATAATACAGCACTTTGGGAGGTCAAAGCAGGAGGATTGCTTGAGTCCAGGAGTTTGCAACCAGCCTGGACAACATAGTAAGACCCAATCTCTATAAAAACTTTAAAAATGAGCCGAACATGGTGACGTGGGCCTGTAGTCCCAGCTACTTGGGAGGCTGAGGCAGGAGGATCCCTTGAGCCTAGGGGCTTGAGGCTGCAATGAACTATGATGATGCTACTGCACTCCAGCCTGGGCAACAGAGTGAGACCCTGTCTATAAAAAAAAAAACCAAACAAATAGGTAAAATTAATTTTAGTATTATCTTTTATTTATCTAATATATCTTAAATACCATTTCAACATGTATGTAATCAGTTGATTACATGTGTTAATAAGATATTTCACATTCTCTGTTTTGTACTAAGCCTTCAATATCTAGTGTGTGGTTGGTACGCAGGTCCATCTGAGGTCAGGCCCCATTTCCCGACGGGAGAGCGGCACAGCCCCACGGTAGACGGGCGTGTGGGATGGGAGAAGTTGCTGTGGCCGTCTTTGGAAAATACAATCTCTCGCGAAGGACAAGAATCATTCCTTATGTTTGAAGGCCTGTGTTAAGTTATAATTGAGCATTTTCTTTCACTCCAAGCTAGACAACCAATCTCATTTCAAAGGGTCAAAGAGGATGTAGAGCTGGATATAATCTTAAAGATGCTCTAGTTTAATCATTTCCTTGCAAGGTGAAACAGTGGAGGCCTCAAGGAGTGGAAGGGGCTTGCTCCAGTTCATCTGGCCAGCCGGAGGCACAGCAGCCCTGAGATGCCAGGCTCGGCCCACCTGCGCCCCACCCCTTCCTTCTTGTAACAGGATGATTTTGTTCAGGGATTCACCTGTCCACGTGGCTTGCATGCCCCAAGGGAGGCTGACCCTGCCCTGTTGCTCTGTCCACACTCAAGGCCAGCATGGTAGGAGCCAGTTTGCTTCCAGCCTGCGGAGGAAGCCTCCATCCTGCGAGAGATGGCATTGAGACAGCCACTGGACAGTGGAGTTGGGGCCACTGGATTAGGCAGCCATGGGCCTGCTCTGCTCAACTTCCAGTTTTGTGATTAATGATCTCCTTACTGTTTAACCCACTTCAAGTTCAGTTTCCTATTACTTGCAGCTGAAAGCACCCTAAATAAAATATTCCTATTTCTAGGATTAATCCTAACTCTGGGAAGAGGCATTTAAGGAGATTTAGCTCAACATTTTGGGCCTAAGCTTCAGGCATTGCCAGTGCGCTCCTAACCTGGGCTTAGTTTCTGATACTGGGATTTTCTCTCATTCTCTATGCTAACGTCTCACCCGAGAGTGGCTCAGTCCCTCCACAACCCACTCTTGTTATCCTCTCGTCTCGGCTGCTCAGGGCTGGAGTCCTCTCCTCTTCCAGCATTTCACTCCAGTGGCCACAGCCCTGTAACACGCTGTTTTCCCAGGTGCCCTTCCTCCTACCGCCCACATTCCTGGATTTGAGAGGGCCACTGCTCCTGGGGTCCTCCTTGCTGAGTTCTGAGATCTGCCCCTCTTAGGGCATGGCTGGCTGGACCTCCGTGTCGCATGCTCACCTGGTTTCGGTCAGTTAATATGTTAATACCAAAGACTGAGTAATTTACTGGCTCACTAGTCCAATATTAAAGTGCCAGCATCTGGCGAGGGCCTTCCCGCTGTGACATAGCACGGCAGAAGCATCACATGACAAAAGGGCAAAGAGAGAATGAATCCACTCCCTTGGCCCTTTTTATAGCAGTATTAATCAACTCATGAGGGTGGAGCTCCGAGGATCCAAACGCCTCCCAGCACTATTGCACTGGAGATTAAATTCCAATGTGACTTTTGCGGGAGACACACATTCAAGCCATAGCAGTTATTGTGCTGTGCAGATTCCAGACACCCGGTCCTTCCTGCTGGCCTAGACTTCCTCCATACACCTAGCTAGACAGCTGTATATTTCTGAGGGGGTCTCATTGCAGATCTTTCTTGCAGACACCTTGGGGGGAAGTGCTGGTTTGGGAGGTACGACAGACCATACCTGCACTTGCACTGTCTACACCTGCACAGAACAAAGTGTCATCATTAACATTTCACAGTGCATGAGGCTCCTTTGTATGCACTCAAGGTTCATGTTTTACCATATTTCTCCCCTGCTGGCTGGGGGGTGAGGTTACATGGGGATCTTTTTCTTTTTTTAAGAATTGAAGTCTAGCTCTGTAGCCCAGGCTGGACTGTAGTGGCACAATCATAGCTCACTGCAGCCTTGAACTTCTGAGCTCAAGTGATCCTCCCACCTTGGCCTCCCAAAATGCTAGGATTACGGGTGTGAGCTACCATGCCCAGCCTACATGGGGATTTTGAAAGCAAAACAATTAGTCCCTGCCTCCAATAAGTGTTTGAATAAAGTAACAGGTGTGTATAAATAAATAAACTAGAAAAACAGTTTATATCAGCTTTCACTGAGATATGTGCTCCTTTGGTTAAGGTCTCTGTTTTCATCCTCACCACCTCCTTGTGGCCCCAAACAATCTCCTTGCACTTGAAAGCCTTTTCTGCTTGCTGACAAATATTTTTATTTGAAACAGAATTCATTCTGAGACTTCCTCTTCGAGTAACCTGGAGTGAGGTAACAAATGAGCAGGTGAATTTCCACTCCTTCAACTAATGGTGGCTACGGATATAACCCAAAGCAACCTATGGTTTTACATGACCAAACTGGCTTAGGTCAGTTCTAACACCTGGGCAGCAGGAGGTCACAAGCATGAATGAGCAGTGGGAATTTGCTAAATATTTCGGTAGGGGGAGCAGGGAAAGCTAACCTCCCACACATGTCCAGAAAGCCCTTGGAACCTTCCCTGGGCTATGGCAGTGTCTGTCCCCTTCATCCCTGGCTTTTTCCCAAAACACCCAGCCCTGCTGCTCCTTCCTCCTTCAGTAAATCTGGGAGCAGCTCAAATCTAGGCTGGAAGTGGTCTTCTCAAAGACCCTTTCTCCTCAAAGAAATTCTCATGCCAGCAGCTACAAAGATATTTTCTCCATAGTCTTTGCAGTTACCTTGAAAATGCTGATCATTGCGAGGGAAAGGTGACAGTTCATGGTTCTTGATAAAGAGCAAGGCATCTCAGATTCTGATCTCTCAGCATTTCCAAATCATGGCAGTTTGGGGACGTCACTGAGATGCGCAAATGGCTGTCAGGCATCGCTGGCCTCCCAGTCTCTGCAGCCTCCCTGTTACCACTGCCAGCACCTCTCTGGAGCTCCTTCCTGCTGGGCTCTAGGGGAGCTCACATCCACAGGACCCCTTGAGGAGCTCTCTCTCTCCCTCATGGAAACCTGCCCATTCCCCAGTCTCTCTGCAAATGTGCCCTTCTCCCACCTCTTTGGGTGTTGGCTTCCTGCCTTAGGCTCCAGCCCAGAGCCTAAGGCAGGAGAGACCTGACAGATGACAGATCCTTCTGATGAAAACTGACAACCTGCCGGGCTCGCAAGGGTGCCTTCTACTTCCCAACTTTGTCATCTCCCACTGCTAGGTTCCTTTTGGTTAATATCAGCAGCCACTGCTAGTTACAGGTGTTTAGGGACAGCTCCTCCTCGCAGCCACATTCCAGGTTACCATAAAAGCAAGTCTCAGACTGAACTATTTCCCTCAAATAGACATTTATCAGCAAGCAGGCACAAATCAGTCACACCATCTTCTGTGAGCTTGATAAAGTCCAGACTCTGTGTTCTTAGAGGGCTCTGACAAGATCTTGCATGAAAGAAAGATCCTCCTGAGGCAAACATGACAATATTCTGGTGATGGGATTGGTGAGTCATCCAGTTGGATTTGGGTTGGCCACATTCTCCTGACTCGGCTGACACCAAGGCCATGGGTGACATTTCTAAGGGGCAGGAGGAGAGGCTCACTAGATTCTAACACCCTGCTCATGCATGTTTGTGGAGTTTCTCCATGCTTCTGCTATGGAAAGCCACCACTATGTTCGTTATAGTAATTAACAAAACCTCTGACATTGATCAGAGATAAAGACAAATGAAGCACTTGTGGGCACCCCTCTGGGGCGTAACCTTCTGATCACACTCTGATTACCACCCTGGAGCTGCCCTGATGAAGGCAACTGGCCCCCTCTGGAATGTAGGTTACAAGAGCCACGCCCACACCTAGATTACACTTTCAGTGCTGAAACTTTGTAAAGTAGATTTCAGATATCATAGCACCAGGGAACTCCAGCCCTTATATTGGTAACAACAACATTTCTTTGGTTAACAACATGTTGGTCAATGGTTTCAGCACCTTGAAAAGTATCATTTCTGAATTATTTCTAGGCAGCCCAGACAGCTCACACGGACTCACCAACAGTCCCACTCAGCACAGCGCTGCTTCATCCCTTTCCACGTCCAGCTCACTTTGCATGGGCATTTGTTGCTTGGCTTGCCTGCAACAGCACTCTCTGTTTTGGGGGGAAGCTGCTTCTTCCTCACTCCAACCACCTGCACGGCATGGGGACAAGCATGTGACCTGCTTGCCGCAATTGTAGCCGCCTCATCCCTGTGGCCAAAGGGACTGGCCGGGAATGGGCAGGCAGGCCTATGACACTGGCTGGAGCCTTCCTGAGATGTTTTTGACCCAGAGCTGGTGAGGTTGCTCTCTCTCCTGCCTGCCTGCAGGCAGAGCTGTGGCCTGGTGGGGACAGCTGAATTGAGAGAGTGAATCCAGGATGCAGAGAGAATTTGGAGACATAGGTTGTTATGAACTGAATGAACTTGTCCCTCACCCCAAATTCATGCAGCAGTCCTAATCTCCAAGATGATGTATTTGAGGGGTGGGGGCCTTTGGAAGGTAATTATATTTAGATAAGGTCATGAGGGTAGAGGTTTACATGAGATCAAGATGGGCGTAGTGCCCTTAGAAGAAGAGGAAGAGACACACTGGAATTATCTCTTTCTCCAAGTGTACGCACATATTTGTCAGTGGAGAGATGATGGCCACCTGCAAGCCAGGAAGAGGGCCACGCCAGAACCAAATCTGCCTGCACCTTGATCTTGGACTCCCCCGCCTCCAGAGCTGAGACAGATGTCTGCTGTTCAGGCCACCCAGTCTATGGTACCTTGTGAAAGCCTGATCTTACTCAGATGTAGGTGGAAAGAGAGGAAGCCCTAATATTTGAATCTGTAAATCTGGCTGTCCTTGGGTTCAGCTGCACCTCTGTACTCTGTGTGATTTGGTTATGCAGCCCATAGGTTCTGTTTTTCGTTCATGCTGGTTTGAGTTGATTTTCTGATGAATTTGTTCACCAATCATTCAGTAGTTGCTTTACAGGACCAAACTTTCACTGTTCGCTGAAGCCCTGTGCTTGCTGTCACGGGCTACAACCACCCACCCTGTCCTTCTGACGCTGCTCAACTGTCTGGACCCTGACCTGAGGAGCATCTAGGCCTAAATGGGGCCCCTCCGTGTTCCGGTGCAGTCTGCCTGTGGCCAGCACACCCGGCAGATGCCCACTCAGAGTTGGCAGGACCGCATCTCTGGGCTTGCCCACAACTGGCTCATGCATACTACAGATCAGTTAAGGCCTGTTAAGTGATTTTGGTTTTTTTATTCTCAAAAGCGTCCCTGGTTTGGACAACAAATTATATTGCCAGCCAAAATATCACACTGGCCATACGCTTCAGAAACCATTCTGCCTTCTGGGAAGGGCTTCCTCCCCAGTACCTGATGCTGATCCCATCCCCTCAGTGCTGGCCATGTCCCAGGTCCTAGCTGCACTCTCCTGTCCTCCCCAACCCCAGGCTGCCAACTGTGTGCACTGTGCTAACTGCACTCTGATCTCCAAGTAGCCTCACATATAAGGAACCTCATTGAAGGGTATGGGTCCAGTTGCTCTGTGCCCATTTAAACACCCCTGCCCCACACCTCATCTGTTATTATATTGCTATCTGATATTATATCTTACCTTTTATTATATGGCTGACACATCCTAAGCTTGTGGTCTTGCCAAATATGACTCTTGCAATCTCTATCTGCACTTTCCACATGGGGGAAACCAGATGGCATCATGTAGCAATGGTTTGTTTCCATCTCACTAATCAAGAGGCTGAAAGAAACAGATTCTGATGCATCTTTTATTCTTTGATTGATTAGGGCCAGAAGCCAGAGGACAGCATTGAGGATTCGGTTTTCCCATCTGTAGAATGGAACCACTGTTAAAACATTGCTCAGACTTCAACTCCAACAGGACCGAATGTCTTGGATGTGCAGCAGAGACTTCTGGGTGTCTCCGGCCCCTTAAGACAAAGGGGTTTCCTGACAGAATGCCCACTGGGGAAAGCAGTAGCAGGAGCGGTGTTGATGTCTCTGGCATTTGTGGCCTATTGATGTCGTTTTCTTCTCTCATGAGCCTCATAGATGTGTGTCCCCCTCCATCTCTTCTTACTCTCAAGATAATCATGTCTGATTTCTTCAGCCCCAGATTCCAGAGGGAGCTGGTCTGACCAGCAGACATTGGAGATATCTCTGAATATTCATTCTGTCTCAAAATAATATAACCCCTGATTTTTAGCTAAGCACATAGCTTCCTAGAATAGGATTAACATTCCCCAGCCTTCCTTGCACCTGGGTGTGGCCATGCAATCAAGTTTCGGCCAATGGAATATGAATGAGAATTATGTGCACAACTCCCAGGCTATGGCTTTAAAGGGGAGCAGCAGGTCCTCCTGTATCCTTCTCCCCACCCACCTGTTGGAATATAGATAGGCTGAGAGCCATCCTGAACAGTGCAGATGAGGACAACACTATAGTTGGCCGAGCAACAAGATAGAAAGAGCCTGGGCCCTTGACACCTTTGCAGAATAGAATTGTCATGCAAGCTTAGAATTTCACATGAGAAAAAGGCAAACATCTATTTGTTTTAGCCATATTATTTGGGGTTTGGTCATGGCAGCTGAGTCACTGTTACATTTAGGAAATCATTATTGCCTTCAAGCCAGTAGCCTCAGATGGAAAGCCTATGGTTGGGCTCCTTTGGGTCAGTGCCCACCCTTGGCCCAATTAGTGGCCATTTAGCACTTCCTCCCTGGTAGGGGCTGATGGCAGAGCAGTTTCAGCCAGCAAGGGATATGTAGTATGGCAGAGGTCAAAACAAGAACCTCGCATGGCACTGGTCACACATCATGAGTTATCACAAATTATTTTCACTGGATGAGTAGAAAAGAATGTCAGCTGTACTTGTCTGGCAGTCTGTGGGCCTCGTGGATGGCATGCAGGAGAGAAAGCTTCAGGTTGGCTATCCAGTGGCACCAGGAAGTGGGGATGTCAGCAAAAGGCATTTTTGGCACCATTAATTTGACTCAGTGTAATTCACACCTTTGCCTTGTTCTGTTCTGCTACTGACAAGTAAGTGTTTCCCTGTAACTTCTTGCCAGGTTCCCTGGTTAGGGACTCTGGTTGTTTTAGTTTATGCTACTGTCTTGGTTTGGCAGATCCCTTTGCATTTAACCATTGTTATAAGTGACTAGCAGCTTATGGCAGGGTGTCCATCCCTGGTCCCATCAGTGGTCACCCCTGCCCAAAGTTCATCCCAGAACTGCTTTCCTTGGGTGGGTGGTTAGGGGGCTGTAAGCCAGGCAATTTCAGCTAAAAGGGGCATTGGGCATAGGAGAAAAGTACCTAAGTATCAGGAATTGGCAGAAGACACTTCCGGTGTTTCAGGCAAGTTTTAGCGCTGGGGTGGCTCTATTCAAAGCAAGAGAAGGAACCCAGGAGTGGCTGAGGACAGATTCCAGATCATGAACCCAGAGCAGGGCCCAGGCTTCAGCTGGAGCATGCACAGGCAGCCTTCAGTCTCTGAGTGGGGAGGAGGATGGGAAGAGTCTACCCAGAACATCGCAGAAAGGGATCTGTTCCAGAGGGACCAAAAGAGGGTCTCAGACCCAGAGGGACAGGCCCACCACTTGGAGTATAAGATGGATCTTAAGTCTTGGAAGCCAAGACCAAACAAGTTTTAAAAAGTGGGCATGATGAGGTCTGCTCATGGTCTTTCCACTCCTCTGCCTGGGTCTAGCAGAAGAGGCCAAGCCACTGTGCTTGGTTCATCCTCCCTTGTGCCCTGCTGTCAGTATGTTTTCATTTATTCTCACCCTGGCTCCTGGCTATGGCTCACTGGTCACCCAGACAACGCACAGTTTCTTCCTTCTCAGGATGAAGGATGCAGTTTCTTCCTTCTCAGAAGAACCATTGGAGGAAGAAACTGCTGAGGCTGCGCTCCCTCTGGCAGGTGGCATGAACTCAAAGCAGTAGGATGGGGACATGGGGCAGACATCATCATTGCCCACCAACTGCCCATTCTCCTATTCTTCCTTAGAAAAAGAAACCCAATTTTTCACTGGGCACATTGCTTCCAGAGCAAACAACATTTCTTGGTCTCTCTGAAGATCATGGTGACCAAGTGATGAAGGAGAAGGTATGGGACTGCAAGAACTTTTCAGAGGAGCTGGCTTGGCAGGTAGAAGCATGATTTTTCCCTGTCTTACTTCCTCTTGCTGCTGGCTTGGAACATGGATGGGTGGGCTGGATCTCCAGGAGCCACCTTGGACCACAAGGTGACCTGAAGGATGGAAGCCACATGAGGAGGATGGAGGAGCAGAGAGGTCGGAGTTCGAGTCCCTGATGCTGCTGTGGATCCCCATGTAGTGGGGAGGCTCAGATCCCAGGATCTCGTGCCTCCATGTGCTCTGCAGGTCAGCAATGTGGCATCTCATGGGAAGCCCCAGACCTGACTTTGAAGCTGCATATTAACAAGATCCCCAGGTGATGCATGTGCACATGATGGTTTGAGAGGCACTGATTTAAGCTACCATTATTATTATATTTTTGCTGTTATTTTCAGCTGAGCCTAATTCTTCTGGACAGAGTAGATAATGTCCATGCATGGTCTCTGAGGAAGGGGTGAGAGAAGGAATTGCTGAGCAGCTCACTAATGGGCACCGCTGCCTCTCCCTTCCCTGTGTGCAAGCATGACTTTCTGAAACACCCTCACTTCCCCAAGTCATACCACAAGGAGTGCAGGGACCCCTGGCCAGAGCTGTCCTGGCCCATGCTCTCACAAAGCAGGGTCCCTGTCAGCTATGAGTGCCTTTGTTCTGAACCCCTCTGTCACTGGATCCAGGAGTGTAGGCATAAATGACAGCATGTGGCTCAGAGGCTGGTGAGGAGGGTCTGTAGTTATTTTGAAACTTTAAGATATTATGAAATAGATCATCCTTCCCAAAAGCCACGTCCTTCTGTTTTTAAACACAGGCATTTCTAGGCTGGGTTTCTGGGGCTGACTGTCACATTCACCCCGTCCGTGACTCAGACTTGATTACCTAAGAGGTCACAGCCTCTGGTACAAAGCTCTGAGAAGGGCCCATCCCAGCACATCTATGCCCACCCAGAGACATTGGGTGAGGGTGAGCAAGAAAGCTCCCAAGGATGTCTCCTGAGGATGACATTCTGGAAAACAATTCTTGACATGCCACCACCTGGATTCGATTGTTCAAATGAATCACTGGGAAATATTTTACTCTAGAGAGGCAACAGAGAGTAATGGTTAAGAACTTGAGTTTGGAATTCACGGAGATCCGATTGTGCCGTTTGCAAACTTTTCACCTTGTACAAGTTACTTAACTTCTCTAAGCCTTCTCTCTGAGCACCTGGCCTTCCCATAGATCCCAGTCCTGCTGATGCCAACCTGGGTTCCCTCGTTTCCACATACGTAAGAAATAACATCTTCCTTGGAGAGTTGCTGTAGGCTCAGGCAGTTGGTCAAGTGGTCAAATCTTCAGTTTTTGATGTGAGTAGGTGTGCAGACTCCCCAGGTCTTATACAGCAGTGCCTCTCAAACCTTAATGCCCAGATATATCACCTGGAGTGTTTGGTGAAAGGCAGTTTCTGATTCCGCAGGTCTGGCTTGTGGCCTAAGACTCTGTGTATCTCAAAGCTTCCTTGTGCTGCTGCTGCTCTGAGAACCTTTATAAGGCAAGGTTGTGGATGTTTCTTAGTTATTGTCCTTCATCTTCAAAAATTGACCCCACAATTTCAGACACTATAGTTAGAAAAACCAAATGAATTGCTCTTCGTTATATGATCTCACTGCAAGCATATCTCACTTTGGACAAGAGAGGGTTGAGGTTTCTGTTTCTGTTTTTTGTTAATAATCTACTACACATAGAACTTCATTTTAGATAAAATGCCCATATCCTGGCCGTGACATGGACAGATATGTAATCCCGTGGGCAGTGGGATTTGGTTCCATCTGGGCTCCTAGTGATGAATGATGACCCTGTGTTTACAGGAAACCTCTCAGTTTGATGTGGCAGTTTTTGCTGTGGTTATGACTTTCAACACACTTCCTGCTTTTCTTGCAAAATAGATACTCCCCACCCCTCTGCATGAGGCCACAGCCCAGATGATTCCAGGTTTCTTCGAGGGCTGGAGCACAGTGTGCAGTGCATCATGGGGCCTCAGTGTGTGAGGTATTTGGTCTTTTTTTATGTGAACATCAAGGTTAATGTATGTGAATTTTGCTTTCTGTTGGAGAAAATTATGGCAATGCTGCTAGAGAAACATGAGGTTTGCAGCACTTTACAGATTCGGATATCAAGTATAAACCTTATTCAGTCCCTCACCAACAGAAGATAGAACCCGGCCATTTTCATAGTCAAGATTGCCTGGGTCATGTGATCTCAATGGCAATGCTCACACTTGATAGAAATTTGGATTCATAAGCGACTGGAGTTGAACAGGGTCTGAAAATTGGTAAAGCCAACTCCGCTCTCTTTCAGATGTGGAAACTGAGGTCCAAAGAAGTTAAGTGACTTTCTCAAAGCCGCACAGCCAGCCTGAGCTTCACGGTCATCACAGAATCATCCCACAAATATTCCAGATGAATATCTTTGCTTAGTCATCCCTATCTCCCACTCTTCCAAACCACCATATGATAAAAATAAAGTATTAACTACTTTTCTTCATGAATTTTTCTATTACAAAAATGAAATCTACATTACAGTATAATTGAAAAATAAATGGGAAAAAATCACCCACACGATTTCTTTTTGACCCTGATGCCTATGTAACTATTACTGCACAATTCTTTGGTACTTTTCTTATTTTGGTTTTTAATTAGTAAGGTATAGATGCCTGAAAATAAAAACTCAAACAGGATAGAGAGCCATAAGTAGTAAGTGTTCTTCCTCACTCCTTTCCTAGATTTCCTCCCAACAGGTATTTTCTTCTGATTGTTTCTTCTGATATATTTCTTCTGCTAGTTATCTTGATTGATGTTGCTAAATAGCATAGTACACCTATGTCTTCATTTATCAGCTTCTATCTATGTGGGCACTATCTATAGACTATTAGCTGTGGCAGGTGAGTAACCTACTCATTTCTCCCACCTCCAAATCATTGATAGTTGTGCATTTTTATTTCTTCTGTGGTTAACATTGTGACTTTGCATAATATCCAATCTCTATTTTGGCTTATTAATTTTTGGGTAGTAATTCTTGATTCTCTGCTATGTAAGATACGAAATTAATACCCCTTTACTTCCCTCCACTTTTCTCTCTTTCCCTCCTCATTTTCGTTCAGCTATTTTTTTACATTGTCAAGGGTTATAGCACATGCATTCTGTTTTATAAATTTGTCCCCTTGCTTTGTCAGTAGTTAATTCTGGTAATTTAAAGCCAAAGAGCAAACAGTATTTAAAGAATAAAGATTATGCAAATATTATTACCGAAAGAACAAATGTTATATTGAGAGGGACATGTTCCAAGGTCAGTCAAACAGATCTTTTTCTCTTAGACTCCATCTACTACACAGAATTGTGATACTTTTGCATTGGTTTTATATTTGGACCATGATATATATATATATACACACACATATTATTGTGGAATTTTTAATTGATTGACTGTAGAAGCATATACATTCTTTATATAATTACAAGTACTTTCCAGTTCTTTAATTATATCATTTATTGATTGCTCCAAAATATACTGACTTGTGTCTAGGTTGAATGCTCACCTGTACTGGAGTTTTCTTTTAATTGCATTTCTAGCTGGTTTAATTGGTTTTGTTTGTTTATTTAGTTCTGAGATCTTCCCATTTCTTAGGTAGTAGTACATTACCAAATAATTTTATTTTCAGAAAGCAATGGGAGTTCATTCACTGAGTTCTTGCATGTCTTAACAAGTCTTTATTTCTCCTCCACACCGGATTGATAGTTTGCCAAGATATCAAATTTTAGGTACAAAATCATTTCTTTGGACTTTGAAATTAATTGCTCCATTGTCTCCAAGTGGATGCCAGTCTGGCTCTTGCTCTTTTGTTGGTTATCTGTTTCTTGTTTCTCTCTGAGGGTGTTTAGGATTTTCTTTATCAGTGCTCTGAAATTCCCATGAGGTTGTTTTCACAGATTATCCTTTATTCACTGTGCTCAGTACTTGGGGTCTTTCAATCTAAAACATACATCTTTCTTCAAAATCTGGGAGATTTTCTTCAATTGTTTCTTTGGTAATTTTCTTCACACCATTTTCACCCTTCTCTTTTTCTGAAACTCCTATTCCGTAAACATCAGTTTACCTGAATTGACTTGTTACATATTTTTTTCTCCAATTATCCATTTTTTTTTTGTTATTTTACTCTGTATTCTGTAAGATCTTGACTTTTTTGATGTGGTTTTACTATGTTTCAATTTTGTTTTTTTATTGCATGTACTACTCTCCATGATAATAATTAAAAAGCAAATATATTTAAAAAGGGATTTAAAACAGGCTCTTTCTTGGTTTCCAACTGCTCTTTTTGAATAGAAGACTGATTTTGTTTTATAGATGCGTCATTTTGGTTCTCCATAAGGATAATGAGATTTTAGGGTTTTTATTTAGTTCACTTCCCTTTCCTTAGCTGTAACTCCTTCAGGTTCGTTTGTTCTGCTATCTGATCTTGGTCCTTTTCTTTCCTTTTCTTGGACGAATGGTGATTTTTGGCAGCTATTCCTATTTGTGCATGTCAGGCTGGTTGTTGAATTAAAGTAACTGGGCAGGGGATTCTCCTCTGAGTGATAGGAGGGTCTGTAAGCTCTCTGGGTGTGGAAGGGGAGCTTCGTCTTCTGCTGTGAGGGTGGGGAGAAGGCCAGCCAACTCAAGGAGGGTCCTGCGCTGGTATGTGACCCCCATGTTATAAGCCCTTGCCTCTTCCAGTTGACTTTTATTGACTTTTTTAAAGAAAGGTTTATTTCTCCAGCTTTACCTTGGGGTAAAAGCTGCCACTTCCTGCCCACAGGATGTGGGGCAGGCGGGGTGGGAAAGGCCAGTTTCCACAGTAGTTTAGGTACAGTCATTCCATCCATCACTTCTTTTATGCTCATCTTGACCTTTGCACTTGCCAACCTCAGGACTGCAGGGTGAAGGACACCCCACTGCCCTCATCGGTAACTCCCACTGCTACTGCAGCCCCCAGAGACTCTGAGCATTGCCTCCTTCATCCAGATTTTACACTTTCCATCTTTATAGAACTCATCCTTAGCTTCAGTCCACTGTCCTCTTTCCCATACACGGTGCTTTTAGGAATTGTTTCCGTCTTTGTAAGTCCTTGTTGTTATTTGAACAAGTTTCCTATAGAGAGGATTGGTAAACATAAATGCCTGTCATCTCGGACTATAAATTAACTATTATTAAATAAATTTTTTTTAAATGAAGATTTTGTCCCCTTGGCTATAAAATAATATATATTTATTATAGATAATCTGGAAAATAAATAATCCAAATATCCCCGTTTTCCAAGTTTATGGATAAAAATTATATTCTATTACTGTATTAATATATTACATTATTTTATATTGCATATTATACTATATTACATAAAATTATATGTTATAATACATTATATAATATTAAAATTTATATAATATATAATATATTTCTATTCCACCAGCTCATTACCCCTACTTTGATAACAACATGAGTGTTCTCTCTCTCCATCAACATCTGCCCCAGTTATTTCTAGGTGTTTCCAAGGGAAGTCCAGGAGAGAAGTATATCTCTGGAAAATATAGTTAGGACACAAAGTTGTTTCTTAATGTATTCTTTATAATGTTGAAAAATTGGGGAAAGCTTCTGGTAGTAAGGAAATAAGTAATTATAACATAGTCAATAAATACTATATAGTTCTTAAAAGTGATGTTTGTGGACAATTTTTAATGATATGGGATGGAAATTGTAACTGAGGAAATATTCAGAGAAAAAATATAAAACTGTATATATCACATGATTTTGATGATGTGAAAATATATTAATTAGTATTATGGGAGAAAGAGATTGTACACAATGATTATTTTCTTCTTTATGCTCGCTACGAGTTAATTTTCATCCTTGATATCTTGGTGGGGAGGACTTGTACTCTAGAAACTGGGCTCCCTCATTGACTTCCTTAAAACTGGGGATTTAAGTAACACTTTTCAGAATCTGTCCGCTCAGCTTCTAGTCCACACCCTCTGTGCCGCCCTCTCCCTGTCTGCATCAGTGTTGTTTCTGGGGAAACCGCTTGAGGATGCTAAGAATTTTCTGCTTCTGCTTTTGACAGCACTTTGCAAAGTAGCGTATGGTATGACATTTGCTCCTTCCTTGGTTTGAGAGTTTTTGGAAGACATTTGCCTATTTTCTTAAAAAGAAGTCTTTGGTGCTTTTTAGATTTGGGGGAAGAGAGGATTTTAGATCTGCTTCAACTTCCACATCTTTCCCTGTCACCTGACATAGCTAATGTTGAGAAGCACAGAACATTCTCATTCATTTCTCACTTTTAATAAAAAAAAAATCCCTGCTTGTTTTGGCTTTATTTTGTTTTCTTCTGTTTGTTTTTAATAGCTGTTCACACAAGTGTATCAGCCTGAGTGGGGTCTTGACTTGACCTTGAGTCATGCTAGCTGGATGAGACAGACACTGGCTGCTTTCTCTTGACTGTGATATGACCTGGTAGGCCAGCCTTGAGAGTCTAGCTTTTCCCCAGGCTCGTCCTTGCCCTGGGTCTCAAAAGTGACTAGTCCATTTTTAGTCCAGGGCAGGATGTGATAAAAGATAGTAACAAGGACATGCACCTGGTTGCCTGGAGACCTGCGTTCTAGTCCCATCTGGCCTACTCATCAACTGGGTAGCCTGGGGCAATAGGTAGCCGCTCTCAGCCTCAGTTTCTTCATCTGTAAAATGAGCGGGTTGGCCTCAATGTTTCCTAGGTTCCTTTGAGGTTCTAAAACTCCATTATTCCTTAAAAGGTAAGTGAGTGAGAGAGTAGGTAGGGACGGGAGATGACGTAAAGGGTAAGAATTTGAATGTCCCAATTTGTTTAGTATGGTTTCATTAATCATGGAAATAATGATAACAATTACCATTCATGAGAACCATTTTTGTTTCTGCCCCAGAATAATATCTGCTCTTGGAGTCATTGCCACCAAGGGAATAATTTTACATGGAATACAGACAGAGAGCTCAAGCCAGAAGCATGGACTAGGGAGTCCCAGATTATAGGATACTATTTTGATTTTTCTATAAATATAAACTCCTATTAGATACTTTTATATGTTTCAGTTAACTAATGCTGTGTAACAAGCCACCACGAACAGTGGCCTAAAGTAATAACAGTTTGGGGTTGACTGAGTTCAGCTAGGCGGTTCTTGCTTGGTCTGTGGGGCAGTCACAGAAAGACAGTGGCTGGGTTAGGGTCATTCTGAAGGGTCCTTCACTCACATGTTCAGAGCCTGGGCTGGGAAGACTCAAAGAGCTGGGTGATCGATCTACACATCTATTTTTCATCTATGTATGCATGTATGTATATATCTATCTTTTCCACATGATCTCTCCTTATAGTGGCTTAAGGGTACCCAGACTTCTTACACGGCAGCTGGAGGCTTGGAGTAAGTGTCCTAAAGAGACACTACTAGGCCTTTTCTAATCTGACTTCAGAAGTCACAGAGCATGACTTCTACCACATTCTATTCATTAAAGTGACTACAAAGGCCTGCCCAGTTTTAAGAGGAGAGGACACAGACTCTATCCCTTAATGTGAGGAGTGTCAAAGAATGTATGAGCATGTTTCAAAACCACTGCAAGTTGTAAGGATAAGTTAATTGGTAAGGACTAATGTAATAATATCAATATCATATACTTACAACATGAATTATTGCACAATTAAAAATATACAAACTCTGGTAGTCTTTAGTGACCATCTCACAAAGCATTTCCAGAGGTTCCCACCACTTGATTTCCAGCCTGGATGTTCTCCTAGCTTAAGCAGAGACCCCCAATTATACATTGGGATGGGCAACTGAAAGCCAGACAACTTGGCTCCGGGTTCCAGCTCTGTCACACTGAGTTGTGTGACCTTCGGACAGGTCACTTTAGCTTATAGGCCTCATTTCCCTCCTTGCATAATGGAGATACTAGTGTGGCCTTACCTATGTTGAAGAATGTGGTAAGACACAAATGAGAATATACTTCGTAACTGCAAAA
The DNA here is from genome assembly GCA_963575035.1 of Avahi laniger. Lineage (NCBI taxonomy): Eukaryota > Metazoa > Chordata > Mammalia > Primates > Indriidae > Avahi > Avahi laniger. The sequence goes on from CAUYSK010060531.1 coordinate 38,028, forward strand.
TGTTCTACAGGGCAAGAGAAAGCTCCCACTGTTTCTTGCCTCTTCTGAACACTGCTGAAGCCATGTGGCCTTGAGAATCCCATCACATTACAGGTTAAACCTCTGGGAATCTTCTGTTTGTTACTGTTTCTTCTTAATAGTGCCTGAGTTCTCATGATATCCGCTGGTGTCTGTTTACGGGGCTCTTCTTGGGGAGATGGAAAGCTTGGCTCTCTGTCCACATGGCTTGACTGCTGGCAGTCACCTCTGTGTGATCTTTATGAGATGGCTTTTCTAGTCCAAAGGGAAGACCTTTTCTGCAACTGACAGCATAAGCCTGGGTTCAAGGGCTGAAACGGACAGTGCTTTGGGACCCCTTGGATTTGGGCTGGGGGACCCAAGGCCTGGTGGCAGAAGGGCTTGTGTGAAACTGATGCAGGGGAAATTTCTAACTCCTCCAATCTAGGCTTTCAACACAGACTTGCTTTTCTTTTAAAGGACCCAAGTTTCTTTCTTTTCAAAATATTAAAAATATTTAGTCAAAGATAGCTTAGTCTCTCAGTGCTTCCTCTTCAGTGGAGAAGATCCATAAATACCCGTCTTAGGCACAACCAGTGAATTCACAAAGGAAGGAAAACATGCAGCTGATTTATTAAACCATCTGACAGTGGAGGGGTGTGACCACAAATATGTTTTTCTCTAACAGTTGCTGTCCATTGTCCTGTGTTGAATTTTCCTTTCCTGTTCTTTGATAATGTTTTGTCGGCTCCCATGGCTTCCAGTCATTTCCCAATAGAGAAGGGAGAGGTCCCATCCAGACCAGCACAGGTTAAAGCTCCAACCTTCTACACAGTGTAGCCCTCACTTTATCCTCTGCCGCCAGCACCTGCCAGACCTGAGCCCTCACAGGGGCTGCGGTCTTCTTCCCTGTCCCACTGCTTGACTCTTTGGGCTTGGGCAAGAGAATGAGGGCCAGGAGACGTGGTCCACAGCTTCCTGGTGGGGCTGCAGCCTTCTCGTGGCGGTGACTGTCTCCTGTTCCCACCCACGGGTGGACACTCTGCAGGGGAGCTCCCAAAGCCCTGTCCTGATGTGAATCTACTCAGATACGACCTTGTCCAGGCCCCACTCAGCTCCCAACCCACCACTTCTTACGCCACTGGTGTCTGCTTGTGGAGGTGGCCAGATTTTTTCGGTGAGGTACTAGCAAGATGGTGCAAACCCAGCTACTTTCTGTGATGCCCCATTGATCTGTGGAAAACCCCTGCATCCTTGCCTCCTGAGTGGTTGGAGAGCAGGCTGCTTCAGGGCCACCCCCGTGCTGGCTATTCCTGCCCCCTTCTCCCTTTCATCCCCTTTCCTCAACGTCCTCCTCCTCCCTTGCTTAAACAACAGACCCCACGTGGGGAGCAAGATACCAATCTCCTTTGTCACAGGCACCTCCTAAATCTCCCAGTGATTCTCTGGAAGCCCCTACTCACTTGGCTTGTGGGGAAAGAGGAGATGGAGGTGGTCAGGAGAGCCACCTCTTCTCCCAGAGAGGAAACGCCACCGCACTCTCCACTGTGACTCCCACTCCTAATGTTCTCCTTTCTCTCTAAGTCTCGGAAAAGTGCAACTCCTTCTGCATTAGCCAAGGAAGTGATGACTGTCCCCCCCCCTTGTCTGTTCCTTGAGGCTATTTGGTTTACAGCTGCCAATTCTAGGGCGACAAGAGGAGTGGCTCTCAACACCCTGCTACAGACCAACATTTGAATAAGTGATGACCTCATTAGCAATCAAGCACATTAAGAGAGGAAGAGGATTTTTTTCAATCTATCAAATTGGTTGAAAATAAACATTTAAAATGATCATACCCAAGTTTAATAAATGTGTGTGTTTATATGTGTATAAGTGTTTGGGTGTGTGTGTGTAAGGGTGTGAGTATGCATGTAGGGTGTGTAAGAGAGAGTGCCGGTGTGTGTGGGAACAGGCCAGTGCTGGGTGAGAGGGATTGCTGGTGATGTTGGTGGAAGAACAAGCACTGCCACACACCACTGGTGCTTGATGGAAAGCGGTTCCGTGTTGATGGAAAGCCATCTGGACATACACCTGAGAACCTTAAAATATGCCAACACTATGACCCATAAATTCCACTTCTCCTAAGGAAAAATCATGGATGGTCACTGCAGTGATGCTTAGAGTAGCAAACCTTTACCCTTGCACATGCAACTTTAGGGGATTGTGAACAAATCAGGAACAGTAGCTAATGCTTATATAGTGCTTATACGTGCCAGGCACTGTTTTAAGTGCTTTACGTATATTTAATGTTCACAACCACCCGGTGAGAGAGATACTGTTGATACCTCCATTTTACAATTAAGAAAACTGAGGCTCACCAGGAGTTTGAGGTTGCTGTGAGCTAGGCTGATGCCACGGCACTCTAGCCGAGTCAACTTTGTCTCAAAAAAAAAAAAAGAAAAGAAAACTGAAGCTCAGAGAGGTTAAGTGATTTGTCCTAGGACATTGAGCCACCATGTTGACTCAGGTGATCCAATCCCACAGCTCACACTTCTTTTTTTTCATCAAAATTATATTATTTGTTTAAATCTTCAAACTTGCCACAAAGCTTTACTTTGAAGAGTAGTTTGACAGTTTCAAAATTAAATCCAACTTCTCAAGGAGACAATTCTCTGAAACAAAAAATACTCCTATCAGTTAGAGAAACGTTCTGATGATAATTCCCCAAGAGGAGAGTTAAAGTTGTTTTTGCCAAAGGCAGCATTTTTGGATGAAGGCCAAAACTTCAATATATGAAAAGAAACAATAATACTTTAGACACATAAATTTGTTATTTTATTATAAGACCAGTGTCATTATATTATAGCTATAACTTTAAGTACAGTTTTAATTAACCTAATTTATTATCAATCCAATGAAAAACCTTTTTATTATTCTCTCCCAGTACGAAAATTAGTAAGTCTTTATTTGGGGTATAATTTGTTACATCCAATAAAGTTAAATGCAGATTTTTATTTTTTGACCTGTGGATTCAGTAGATTACTTTTGTAAGATTAATAAGGGTTTATTTTAAAAGTTTGTGCAGAATATTGCAACCAAAATAGGGTAGTGAAATAATAGAACTTTTGGAAGTTACTAGGATAATCTCAAACAGCTATTAAAATTCTGTTCCTTTTCTTTTTTATGGAAGTTTGCAGAACACACGCTTTTAGTCCCCACGCTGTACTGCCTGAAATAAGAACATGGAAAATGTACGTCAGATGATTTAAAGGGACAAAGTGGCTTACAAAGCAATACGTTCAATCTGGTCATTACTTTTTAAAGACAAGTGTATAAAGTGTATAAAAATGCACAGAATGGAAGGATGTCCACCAAAGTGGGAGATTATATGTGATTTTAATTTTCTTGCTTGTGCTTTTCTAGGTGTTCTATCATGAGCATTTCTTGCTGTTGAAGTCAGAAAATCATTTTTTAAAGTACCGCAGTCATTTACTTATCCAGTTGTCATGAGGGTGCCATGGAGAAAGGCAAGCACAGGCTCAGGGCTGCAGGTGGGAAGTGGGCAGGACCAGAGGCTATTGACTAAGGCAGGAAAGCAGGACAACTTCATGAAAGAAAGAGGGGACGTTTGAGTTGGACCTCGAAATGGTACAAAATTAACAGACCCCCTCCTCCCCCACCCCGAAGACTTAATGATGGTTTTAGCTCCTTCTGAAAACACCCTCTTTTTTTGGAGTCATACTTTCCCCTCTTTCTTTGAGCCTCTGTGCTGCCAAGTTAGTCATTTCTTTTAGCAGGGTGTTCGGATGTAATGGAGTGATTTTCACAACTGACTGGGGGGCTTCTCTTATCTTTACAAATTTCCTCCTGCTGAGGTCGCTGCAGTCTGTAGGACACCCGTGATCTGAGGTGGGGGATGGGATGTTTCGGGCAACGCCTGCAGTTTGCAGAAGCAACTTCGGAAATGTCTGCAATTTTCTGTTACTGGAAATGACTGCGAGCCACGCAGGAGTGAGATGGCTTGGTTGTCAAGAAGGGGCCCCACCAAGGAGATGCTGAGCCCCACAAAAAGAGACCCCACCAAGGCTGGACCTGTGATGAGAGTTGGTTTCACACCTGGCCAGGCATTTCCTGTGCGCTAAGTTCTTACAAGGGCATCTCCCCCAGAGCGTTAGGCATTGTTCTCAGAGATGACCCCAAACTGTATTTGGCAAGTTCCTTGAAAAATCATTCCCTCTAATTTCCAGCCACTCCCTTGGAAGGCAGTCTTCCCAGGTTTTGAGAAGAAATTCCCTTTGTGTCAGATCTTTGTCATTAGCGGCTCCCTAATTGTTTCCCTCTGGAAATTTGAAAGGTAGCTGACTGTGGAATTTCCTATGGAATTTGGGGAAGGAAGCCTGTGCCTCACCCATGTCTCAGTGCCTCACCATCACCCATGTGAGGGTAAATTTGAAAATTGAACTTTCCCAGTGGCAAAATGGAAAGAGACCTTTCCCCTCCCTTTCTTAGAGCATTCCCATGAGAAACCTAGTGTTTGTGAATCCTTCCTCTGCTTTGGTGTGTATGCAAATATTTGTAAAGGCTAAGTAAGACTCTTGCTAGCTTTACAGCCCAAGAATGCTTTAAGGGTCTGGGAGCGATCTCTTTGAAATATAAACATTAAGGAAGATAGCATCCCTATCTCTTGTCACCATGGGAGTTTAGTCTAGGTGTCTTGCTTCAAGCTGTAGCCACCTGCTTGTCATAGAGGCAAAAGCAATTCAGATATAGGCAATTAGCAGGCTAATTAGCAGGTGAACATGGGAGGAACTTGCCCAGTAAATGGTGCTGCCATATCCTATGGGAAGATAAGTTATTGTTAATCTTGAACACAGGTGTGTAATGGATTGTAACTGCTTAGCAGTATAAAAATGGTGAGACATACAGTCAACTGGTCTTTGACAAATTTGACAAGAACATACAATGGGGAAAGGATACGCTTTTCAATCAATGGTGCTGGGAAATTCGAATTGCCATATGCAGAAGAATGAAACTGGACCCCTATCTCTCGCCATATAAAAAAATCAACCCAGGATGGATTAAAGACTTGAGTGTAAGGCCTGAAACTATAAAAATACTAGAAAGAAACAGGGAAAACTTTTCTGGACATTGGTCTAGGCAAAGAATTCATGACTAAGACCTCAAAAGCAAAGGCAACAAAAACAAAAATAGACAAATGGGATTTATTAAACTACAAAACTTCTGCACAGCAAAAGAAATAATCAATAGAGTGAACAGACAATTTGCACAATGGGAGAAAGTATTTGCAAACTCTACATTGACAGGGGCTAATATCCAGAATTTACAAGGAACTCAACCAACTCAACAACAAACAAACAAACAAATAATTCCATTAAAAAGGGGGCTAAGGACACGAATAGACATTTTTCAAAAGAAGACAAACAAATGGCCAAGAAGCATATGAAAAAATATTCAATATCAATAGTCATCAGAGAAATGCAAATTCAAACCACAATGAGATATTACACCAATCCGAATGGTTATTACTAAAAAGACCAAAAATATCAGACTTTGGTGAGGATATAGAGAAGCGGAAACTCATATACGCTGTTGGTGAGAATGTAAATTACTGCAACCTCTATGGAAAACAGCATGAAAATTTGTCAAAGAACTAAAAATAGAACTACCATATGATCCAGCAATCTCACTACTGGAACCCAAAGAAAAAGAAATCAATATATAAAAAAGACACCTGCACTCATGTGTTTATTGCAGCAGTATTCACAATAGCAAACGTGTGGAATCGACCTATGTGTCCATTAATGGATAAAGAAAAATGTGGTATACAAGGGCTGTCCGGAAAGTATTCAGCCATTGTTAATATAACAGGGACAGTTACATGGCTGGATACTTTCTGGGCAGCCCTTATATAATCATAATGGAATACTATTCAGCCATAAAAAAGAATGAAAGCATGTCTTTTGCAGCAACATGGGTGGAACTGGAAGCCACTATCTTGAATGAAACAACTCAGACACAGAAAGACAAATACTGCACGTTCTCACTTATAAGTGGGAGATAAATGTGTACCCATGGAAGCAGGGTGTGGAATGATGGACAATGGAGACTCAGAAGGGTGGAGAAGAGGGTGAGGGTGGATGATGGGAGGTTGCTTGGCAGGTACAATGCGTGTTGCTTCAGTGATGGATGTACTGAAGGCCCTGACTTCACCACAATGTAATTCATCAATATAGCAAATTTGTACTTGTACCCATGAATATATACATATTAAAAAAAAGGAAAAAAATTTAAATGATGAGATTTCTTTTTGTTTTTGTAATACCATCAGCAGGCTACCTGCCATGCATATTGTAAACTGGTTTAATGCTTACTCAACAACAAAACTGTTATCTTTCTTTTCTATTTATTGTAGAGATGATTCTCTGGGTTGTCAGGAGTTTCAGTTTTCCCCAATACCTGCAAGCACCAGCTTTTTAGCAGGGTATAAAGGCTGCCCATGACTTGGCACTAATAATAGTGACTTGTGGGCAGTTCTTCAACACATCATGCTTCATGCTTTTAAACACATCGCTTCCTCTCTCTATGGTTCCCTTTCTCTGTCTACCCTTCCAGATCAACCCTCGGTCCCACCTTCCTGGCCCCACCTGCATGGGGTTGTGTAGCTCTTGTCTTGGCAGTGCCTCCTCCAACAGGCTGGGAGAAGCTCTCTGTGTAGCTGAAGCTCTTTTTTGTTTTCCAGGCCTTCCACACCTTGGGTGCTTCAAGGCCTCCCAGGGCTGGGCCGGCTGTCCTAGGGCCATGATGCTGCCATTTTATTACCAATCAATGCTAAAGAATCCTTGCATATAGGACCCTGACATATACAAAAGAGGCACCATCCTTACCACTCCCTTCCCCTCCTCCCCTAGAGCGGGGCCAGCAGATAGCTGGGGGTATGATTTGTGTTACACCCCACTTTGGCAGGAAGCTGCTGTGCATGGCTGGGTAGAGAGACCACATCACCTCTCAGCTGTCACCTTTGTTGGCCCTTCAAAGTCAGAGGTGACTCACTACCCCATATGTTATTTACATAAACATCTCTGAGCCAAAACCTAACTCTTTCCAGGATGCTCGTTGGTGTGGTGGGTAAGTAAGAGGAGAGGGAAGGTGAGACGGAGACATCTGGAAGACTCTGTGTCCCTCCTCCCTTGTCCCCTTTCTCTCTCCTCCCTCCCCCCTCCCCCCTTTCTCTTTCTCTCTCTCTCATCCCCCCCACAAGCTCCCCCGTGTGTGTGTGTGTGTGTGTGTGTGTGTGTGTGTGTGTGTGTGTGTGTGTGTATCTTTCTCTCTGTCTCTCTTTCTCCTCTTTGTTTTCTTACCAACCCTCTGTGGCTATAAGCCAGACAGGAAGCAGGACTGCTTTTCTCAGCTGAAAGTTTTTCATCTGACCATTTTGACACACCCAGCAGGCTTCCTATCCCAGAGGTGCATTTGTGTCGCTGTCCTTGAGAACCCTCAACCCCCTCTCTGCATGCTGTCAAGGGGCATAAGCTACTAGGATAACTCCTACGTCGTCTGACCCCAAACTATTCATATTTGGTCCTGGAGTGGGGTACAGGGGTAGGACCACAGAGGAGTCTGGTGTTTTGGCACATCTGGAGTCATACAAAAGGACGAGATTAAACCTTTGAATATTAATCAAGAAAACACATTTTATCTCATTTGGTCTGTACCTGAGCTCGGGTCCTGTTTTACTCTTTCCTGAAGACAGAAAAAAGATCAACTTCCCCATTTTGTTTCTTGTCTTAAAAGAGAACGTCCTTTCAAGATTCTGGTGGCTGGTTTGCTAATTTTTCTGGAATGTGAGGTGTTAAGATGGTGAGATGCTTACAGTTTCACATAGGCACACCTTATTCTGCAGAACAGGTATATCCTGGAAAAACACTTTCTGTGGAAGGAATTCCTTTTCAAATGCAGAGGGCTTTCATATTTAACTTATGTCTGTAATACATCTGTCTGAGGAGAAAGCATTCAAGTATAATAAAATTATTGATTTAATAATTTCCTCATTTTGGAAGTTCAGATTTTTGCATAAATGTTTTTCTTTGATGCTTTTTTTAAAAGAAAATAATAATGTGTTCTGGTACAGCACCCTGAAATCCCACAAAAAGCTTTGCAGGGCTACTTCTTTTACTGATTCTCTGACAACCATTGCAAAATATGTCAAATAAATATATTTTGGGGTAAATTATTTTTATTTCCTTCAGTATCATAATCAATCTGAAATTAATTTTTATTGTGTGAATAGAGATCTGACCACATATCTGTGAATTTTTTCTATATTTTCGAATGCTTGAAATATTGCAGAATTAATATGACAATCATCTTTTAAAAAAAGAATACATAGTTACTATAGGAAAGTTAGATAAATACAATAAAAATTAAAACAAAACTTTACCCATAATAACTTAGCAATAACCGCTTATAATGTTGTGAGGTATTTCCTTCTGGTCTTTTATTTTTTGGTGAAATTGAGATCAAACAGTTTTCCATTTTTGTCACTTATTGTATTTACCTATATAATTTCAATTTTCCAAAATAATTTCTGATGATCACATATAATTCATCATACAAATGTATCATAATTTATTTATCCAGGAACTTACTGTTACGCACTTAAGCCATCTCCAGCTTTTCAGTATGAATGTAAGTATAGCATTGACTATTCTCCTACAAATATCTCTGATTAGTTCTTTAGGATTATTTCTAGAAATGAAGTTCCTGGGTCGAAAGATATGAACAATTTTAAGATTTAGATAACTCCAGAGAAGGCGAGCAGATCAGTCCTACCGCATGCTCCCTGCTGATACTCTTGCTGAAATGTACAAAGAATCCCATCTCAGCTGATGCATTTGGTCAGAACAAGATCTCATGCTGATGAGAATACAAAATGTGGAAAAGCACATAACAAGAAGAAAAGTCTGTAATAATTTGTCATAAGGTAGCTGCAGTCCTTCCTATTAAATTTATCCGACAAAAAAAATTCCTCAATTCAAAGAGGCCATTTCTGCCCTGGCGATATCCTTATACACATGGCAAGAGCCAAGAGCCAGGAGTGGATATTTGGGACATAGGAAGGACTCCAACTAGTTGATGCTCAGAGCATAGAAAGAACATTCCAGGGCGTTTGCCTCTCAGCTTAGGGGAGGCCGGAAGAGCCCAATGAGCACTCATTCAAACATGTCAGTATCTGTTATTAGCCACTCACTGCACTGTAGGCTGGGAATATAAAAACGACCAACCTGAGAAAATTACAGTTGAGAAAGCTAAGGGCTGTTACAGAAGCTAGCTGCAGGGCACGCTGAAAGCACAGGCAGGAGTGCCCCATATAGCCTGACAACATCAGACAGCTTCCCAGGGAGGGGGTGTGTAGGCTGATCTTTGAAGAATAAGCTGGGCTTGGTCAGGCAGAGAGAGGAACAGACATTCTAGCTAACTATTATTAAAGGGCAGTCAGGCTGGGGGTTAAAGGATGGGGAGCATGGAAGAAGGAACCTAGGGAGGAACTGTAAGCCAGAATGCCAGAGGAGGAAGGGGCTGGGTTATGAAAAGCTCCATGTGGCTTTCCATGGCCCTATGCGATCTGGTCATACCACCTTTCTAATCACATCTCTTACTCCTTCTCCACCCTAACCACTCTGCTCCAGCCACATTGGCCTCCTTGCCATTCCTCAAGCACACTCTCACCTCAGGACCTTTGCACTTGCTCCTCTCTTTGCCCAGCATGCTCTCTCCCAGGGCTATGTATGGCTTCCTTCCTCTCTTCCCTCCTATCTCTGCCCCAATAGTCTCACCTAAGCAGAGAGACTTCCTCTGACAAACTTAGGCACTATATCACTCCACTCTCATTGTTTACTCTGCTCTTCTCTGTCTTCTAACTCTGTTTTATTTTCCTTCTAGTATTTATTTTCTATCTTCCACCCTACCAAGCACTAGAATGTAAGCTCCATGGAGGTAGGAACTCTGCTTTTTCATTACACTACCAGTTAGAATCTATTGATTAGTCTATTCCCTGTGCCTGGAATGGTGTCTGATGCATAGTAGATGTTTAACAAAAATTTGATAAATAGGAGAGTGAATCTTGTTATAAAGACAATGAGGAGGCATTGAAGGCATTTCAGGTTGGGGAAGAACAGTCAGATTTGTACTTTAGACAGTTCTCTGCCTGCAAGGTGGAGGATGAGGTCAGTAGACCTGACCAGGAGGTCTCCAAAGTCATGTATTTAGGCTAAGGTGGTAGAGGTGGAGAAGAGGGGGCGACTTCCAGAGGCATTAAGTAGGAGGTGTGGTTGTCTGACCTTAGTGCCTATATGGATATGGGAGATAAGAGAAGAGACAGAGAGTATTTCAGGTATCGACTTGGGATTCTGGGTGGGTGGTGTCCTAACCTAGGTCAGAGGATGCTGGAGAAGAGTTAATACAGGAGAAATGACAATGAATCCAGGTTCGTTTAGAACATGCTGAAATTGAAGTAGTTAGGCATCTCCAAAGGGAGATGTTCAGCAGGCAATTTGAATACTGTAGTCACTGGAGCCATTGTGCAGATGAGATCACTGAGGGAGGGTATGAAGGGTGAAGATAGAAGGGAACTGAGAACGGAACCCCAGGGCACACCACGCCAGGGTGGTGGAGGAAGAGGGAAGAGGAGTGACCACAGCAGTAGGAGGAAAGCCAGGAAGGAAGAGTGTCAAGAAGGTGGTATGGTCAATAACATCAGATAACAATACAAGCAGGTGAAACAAGGACCGGGCAATCTCAAGTGCATTGTGCACCTGGGAAGTTGCCCGTGGGGTGCTGAGTGCAGGGATGGAAAAGTCAATGGATCTTGAAGTAGAGACAGAATATGGACCACTCTTTCAAGAACATTGAATGTGAAAGGAAGAATAAGACGAATGTTGGGCAGGAACTTAGAAGGAAAGGAAGGTGATTTAACATAATTAGGTCTGTCTGATTTCAAACCTATTATTCTTTTTAAAAAGTTTTTACAAACTTTTAATTTTGAGATCATTAAAGACTCTTAGGCAGTGAATAGTGCGTTTGAAGAAGTCCCGCAGACCCCTCACCGAGGTTCCCCTGTGGTTACATCTGTATATAAGTACAGTATGATATCAGGAATTTGACTTTGATATAATACGTGTGCATAGTTCTATGTCATTTTTATCACATGTGTAGATTGACATAATCACTATTGTAATCAAGGTACAAAATTATTCCATTATCACAACTCCTTTGTGCCACCCATTGATAATCACACTAACCCTTCCTCCCTCCCATTATCCTAGTCCCTGGAAACCATTAATCTGTTTTCTATCGCTATCATTTTTCTCATTTCAAGAATGTTGTACAGAAGAAATGATAGAGTATGTAATGTTTTGAGATTGGTTTCTTCAATCGGGATAATGCCCTTGAGATCCACTGAAGTTGTTGGGTGTAACAACAGTTCATTCTTTTTAATTGCTGACTAGTATCCTATTATATGGATATACCACAGCTTTCTCTCTAATTTACAAGTTAAGGGACATTTGGGTTATCTTCCAGTTTGAGGCTATTGCAATATTGCTATTAACAACAGTATACAGGTTTTTGTATGGACATGAGTTCTTATTTCTCTGGGGTAAATGCCCAGTATTTCAATTGCTACATCATATGATATTTGCGTGTTTAGTTTTCTAAGAAACTGCCAAACTCTTTTTTAAGGGTTGCACACCATTTATAGTCCCACAGCAACATATGAGTGATCCAGTTTCTCAGCTTCTTGGCCAGCATGCTTGATATATTGGAGATATGAGTTTTTTCAGATATGTGGTTTGCAAATTTTCCCCCAATCTGTAGCTTGACCTTAGGTCGAGGTTAACTTTTTGCCTATGGATTGCTTCAGCACCACTGTTGAAAAGACTGTCCTTCTTTTATTGAATTGCTTTTAGGCTTTTGTCAAGAATCAGTTGGCCATGTTTGCATGGGGCTATTTCTAGATTCTCTCTTCTCTTACATGAATTGATGTGTTCATCCTTCTGACAGTCCCACACAGTCCTGATTACTGTAGTTATATAGTAAGTCCTGAAATAGGGTAGAACGATTCCTCCCATTTTATATTATTCCTTTTAAAAATATTTTAGCTACACTAGTTCTTGTGCCTTTTGTATAAATTGTAGAATAATCTTGTCTATTTAGTGGGGAGGAGGGAAAACTTTTCCTCTGTCCTCTGAAAGCTTGCTGAAAATGCACTGACAATAGGTAGATTAGTAGGGAAAAAAGGCATATACAGTTATTAATATACATGGGGGAAAATCACATCAGAGTGATTACCCAATAACCAAATAAGGCCCAGAGGCTTATATATCCTTCTTCATAGAAGAAGGAGAGATAAGGGAAATATGGCAATTTTGAGGGGCAGTAAATGATTTCTAAGGAAAACGAATTGGCCCAATGCTCAAACAATGGTTAGCAAATGATTTTCTTTGGGGACTGAATGGGCCTGGGAGACAGGCAATAGCTCTTGACAAAATTTTTCCAGGTGTGATTACATTCCTCAGTCTCCTTCCCTGTGATATGAGTTTAGTTAATGAAAACTCAGGGAAGGGACTAAAGGGAATTGTTTTCTTCTTTGGCTGCTCCAGTCTTTAGGAGATAAGGGAACATCAGGGCAAAGACTCTTCCAGTGTCTGCTGGTTTCCAAAGGCCTTTAATTTAAAATAATCAACATACCAGGAGCCATATTTTGGGATGGCATTCCTTGTTCTCCTTCATCTATATCTACAAAAATCTTGCTCATTTTTTTTTTTTTTTTTTTGAGACGGAGTCTCACTCTGTTACCCGGGCTAGAGTGCCGTGGCGTCAGCCTAGCTCACAGCAACCTCAAACTCCTGGGCTCAAGCCATCCTTCTGCCTCAGCCTCCCAAGTAGCTGGGACTACAGGAATGTGCCACCATGCCCGGCTAACTTTTTGTATATATATTTAGTTGTCTGGCTAATTTCTTTCTATTTTTCAGTAGAGACAAGAGTCTTGCTCTTGCTCAGGCTGGTCTTGAACTCCTGAGCTCAAACGATCTGTCCGCCTCAGCCTCCCAAAGTGCTAGGATTACAGGTGTGAGCCACCGGCCGGCCTGGAATTTTTGAGAGTAACCAAGTTAAACCTATATATTGTTTTGGGAAGAATTGACAGCCTTAATATGTTGTCTTCCAATCCACCAACAGAGTAAGTTTTTCCATTTATTTAGATCTGTTCTCTCATTGACATTTTATCGTTTCCAGCATAACATGCTGTACACGATTTGTTAGATTTACCCTAAGTATTTCTCTTTTGAGTGTTTATAAATGATATTGAATTTTTAATTATGGTGTCCGTGTGTTCATTGCTAGTATGTAGAAATATAAATATTTTTGGTATGTTTCTAGGACACTACTGAACTCAAATATTAGTTCTAGGAGTTTTTGTTTTTTTTAAGTTCCATGACACTTTCTGTGTAATCACCAATCATGTCATCTGCAAATAGGGATAGTTTAATTTCTTTCAGTCCGATATATATGCCTTTTATTTCTTTTGCTTGCTTTAGTGCATGGATAGAATTTCCAGCACTATGTTAGGTAAAAATGGTGAGAGTGGACACTTTTGCCTTTTCCTCAAACTTAGAGGAAAAGCATTCAATCTTTTCACCATTAAGTATGATGCTTGCAGTAGTTTTTTTGTAGATGCTCTTTGTCAAGTTGAGGAAAGTCTCCTCAATTCCTATTTTCCTGTGAGTTTTTATCATGAATGAGTGTTGAATTTTATTTAAACATTGAAATCTTTTATTGTCAGTTTGGTTAAATATGTGGTCAAGTATTATTTCCCAGTGACTCATGATTCTATTTAGCCAAATGTTCAAACTCTTTGGTATTTTCCACAACTTTTGACATTTTGCCTTCCTAAATAAAATCTTCTCAATCTTCAACTGACTTTCAGATTTTTTCAGAGGGCCCCTAGAAAATCACAAACGATTTTGTCTCTTACCCTCCAAAAAGAGAGATGTTAAAAATAATTAGGCTATTCAAATATGTTGAATTCCATGGGAAGCATTGTCGGATACAAAGAAATGCTTAACCTTCTGTAGGCTATATTTGCATGGGTAAAATGTTATTAATATAAATATTTCAGAACAGCTACAAAGAAAATAAAATACCTAGGAATACACTTAACCAAAGAGGTGAAAGATCTCTATGTTCTGTATATAAGGAACCACTGTCTCTAACTCAGAACAATTTAGTAGATTATGCTTTTGTAAACAGAAATGAAACATTTACCTGTTTCTCCCTGCCTGATCCTTCTATTAATAGAATTCAGAAGCTCTTTTTGAATGTTCTCACTTTCATGGCAATATAATTATTTGCACAGGTTCAGCAAGAATCTGTTCACTAAACTGCGTGTTTCAGACTGCTCCAAGTAATACCATGACTGCAGACAATCTTTCAGAAACCTCCCTGATGTCTGTGCCATCATCAAAAACACTGAAGCTGCAAACCGGGAAATCTGTCAGATTTCCTCACTCCACCATCTGACAACATGGAGCCCAACATCTAAAACTCTTCTCTACCGGTTGCCTTCCGGAACCAGAAACCGGATTTATGGTCTGCTCCAACCATTGTTCTTTGGCTTCCTATTTCTTTTCATGGAAACTCCCTCATTAAATGCTAGATACTCATACTATCCAGAAAGTATCCTATACCGTCAAGTCTCAAGGAATGATTCGACCAATACTTCAACAATAGAAGTCTTCGGAAACAAATTACATAGACTAGCTTTCCTAAGTTATTCAGCGGCAAACCTGGTTTCCCTTAAACAAAAGGTGGGGCTGTCGAGGCTTTAACATTTCCAACAGCTTGACCAAACTTTAGACAGATTTATTCCTGACTGTAGGCCCTAACCTCCTTTTTCTTAGAGCATTCACTTTAGAAAATTTGTATTTGTTAATTCTTTGTCTGCCCCTTTAAAGTGTAGAACATTCTCTCCCAGTCCTGTGCCAGTTTTGCAACTCAAGAATGTCTTTCTCAAGGACTGGAAGCAATCCCTGTGAAAGGTGGGGCCCTATAGCCCAGTCTCTGTGGGGGATGGGAGCCTAACTTTGATAAAGGCCACTTGGCAAACACATATGGTCTCATCATGTTGACCAAACCCCCAGCTACCTCCTTCACTACTCTTCATCACTAGCTCACCCAGCCTTAAAACTCTCCTGCTTTTTTGTTTCAAAAGAGTTTATTTCAATCTTTTCCCTCAATTGTAACAGTCTTGATCCCTCCTTGAATTGTCTTGAATCAGGTTCAAGACAATTAGGTTGATGCCTAACTCCATCTGGTGCCATTTTTCTGACATCCTCCAATCTACTGTTGAATTTATTCAATGAACCTTTAAAAAATTTTTGGTTGTTGTATTTTTAAGTTCTACAATTTCCATATGATTCTTCTTTATTCTTCTATTTCTCTGCTGAGGCTTTCTATGAATATTTTTTCTTCTTTACTAGGGGTGCTCATAATTGCTCATTGAAGCATTTTAACTGTTTAAAATCATTGTCAGATAATTCTAATATTCTCTTGGGGAAACATCTGTTGATTCTCTCTTTATTTTCATTCAGTTTGAGATCTTCCTGGTCTTTGGTAGGATGAGTAATTTTCAATTAAATCCTGGAAATTTTGATAGTTATAAATGCTTATGTTAAAAAAGATGAAAGATCTCAAATTAACAGTCTAACTTTATACCTCAAAGAACTAGATAAAGAAGATCAAACTAAACCCAAAGTTAGCAGAGGAAGGAAATAAAGATTAGAGCAGAGATAAAAAAAAGAGAATAGAAAAACAATAGAGAAAATCATTAAAACCAAGATCTGGTTATTCAGAAAATTCAGCAAGATTGATAAATCTTTAGCTAGATTGGTGAAGAAGAGAGAAGAATCAAATAACCAAAATCATAAATGAAAGTGGAGACATTACTACTGATTTTACAGAAATAAAAAAATTATAAGACAATACTATGAACAATTATACACCAAGAAATTGGATAACCTAGCTAAAACAGACAAATTCCTAGGAACACACAATTTCTACCAAACTGAATTGTGAAGAAATCAAAAATCGAAATAGACCTATAACTAGTAAGCAGATTGGATCAATAATCAAAAGTCTCCCAACAAAGAAAAACCCAGGACAGTTGGCTTCACCAGTGAGTTCTAAAGAAAAATTAACACCAATCTTCTCAAACCCTTTCAAAAAGAGTGAAGAGGGGAAAAGAATTCCCAACTCATATCTGTGAGGCCAGCACTCGCCCAATACCAAAGCCAGATAAATGCATGTCAAGAAAATTAAACTACACAACAATATCTCTTAAAAATATTGATGCAAAAATCCTCAACAAAATACTAGCAAACAAAATTTAGCATCACATTAAAAGGATTATACACCATGAACAAGAGAGATTTATCCCTGAATTCAAGGATGATTCAACAAACAGAAATCGGTCAGTGCAATACATGACATTAGTCGAATGAAGGAAAAAAACTGCATGGCCGTCTCAATTATTCAACATCTGACAACATGCAAAATCCTTTCATGATAAAAAAAAATACTCCACAAACTAGGAATAGAAAGTACCTAGACATAATAAAGGCCTTATATAAAAATCCACAGCTAACATCATATTCAATGGTGAAAGAATGAAAGCTTTCTCTCTGAGATCAGAAACATGACAAGGGCACCTGCTCTCATCACTTCTATTCAACATAGTAGTGGAAGTCTTAGCCAGAGCAATTGGGGTGAAGAAGAAATAAAGGGCAGGAAGGAAGAAGTAAAGTTATCTCTGTTTATAGATGAAATAGTCTTATATGGAGAAAACCCTAAAGATCCCACAAAAAACTTGCTAGAACTAATAAATGAATTTGTCGAAGTTGCAGGATACAAAATCAATACTCCAAAATTAGCTGCTTTTCTATACACTAACAATGAACAACTTGAAAAGGAAATTAAGAAAACAATTCCATCTACAATAGCATCAGAAAGACTAAAATACTTAGGAATAAACTTAACCAAGGGCATAATAAAAGATCTGTATCCTGAAAACTACAAATGTTGCTGAAAGAAATTAAAGAAGACACAAATAAATAGAAAGACATCCTGTGTTCATAGATTGGAAGATTTAATATTGTTAAAATGTCAAAACTATCATATTATTATTACAAAGCAAACTATAGATCCAGTGTAATTCTTATCAACATCTCAATGGCATTTTCTACAGAAATAGAAAAAATCGATCCTAAAATTCATATGGAATTTCAAGGGATCCCAAGTGGCCAAAAAAATGATCTTGAAAAAGAAAAACAAAGTTAGAAGTCTCACATTTCCTGATTTCAAGACTAGATATAGTAATCAAAACAGAATGGTGATGGCCTAAGGACAGACACGTGGAGCAATGGAATAAAATAGAGAGCCCGTAGTTAAACTCTAACAATAATTTCCAATAAGAGTGCCAAGAACATTCATTATAGACTGAATTGTACCCCTGCTAAATTCACATATTGGAATCTCAACCCGTACTACCTCAGAATGTGACCATATTTAGGAAGAAAGTCTTTAAAGAGGTGATTAAGTTGAAATGAGGCTGTTAGGATTGCACACTAATCTAATGTGCCTGGTGACTCTACAAGAAGAGCAAGAGACACCAGGACATCCATGCCCAGAGGGATGACTGTAAGAAGAGGCAGCAAGAGGGCAGGGCCATCTGCAAGCCAAGGAGAGCAGCCTCAGAGGAATCCAATCCTGCCAGCATCCTGATCTTGGACTTGCAGCCTCCAGAACTGTGAGGACATACGATTCTATTATTTAAGTCACCAAGTCTGTGGTATTCTGTCATGGCAGCCCTAGAAATCTCATATGCCATTCAATGAGGGCTAGAGACAGTCTTTTCAACAAATGGTGCTGGAAAAACTGGACACCTACATGCAGTGGAAGAATGAAGTTGGACCCTATGTTACAGTATATGCAAAAATTAACTCAAAAAGGATTGAAGACCTAAATGTAAGAGCTAAATCTAGAAAATTCTTTGAAGAAAACAGGAGAAAAGCTTCATGACAGTGGTGAAAGGGCCAGCCTTGCAAAAATAACAGGAAAATATCTAATCCTACAATTGTCCCAGTAACGGTGAAAGATCAATCCTATGAGTTCTCTCACTAACAGGCACCCTGCAAGAGTTCTGCTTTGCACAACTTCTGAAAACAGCTGAATGGACATAAAAGAGATGTAAATCTCTCTCTTTTGAAATTATTTTTTGAGAATCTGTTTTTACAGAGTTCCTGAGTAAACAGCAGACTAAAGAGCTACAGCCGCAACCATTTGTCAAGGGCAAGCTTTGCGCAGTGGCAGTATCGAGGCCAATGAGGTTTATCTGAGACTCGATTATTGCTAATTGAAACATATGTCAAGGGCAGAGTCACATCTCCTGTGATAATCCCTTCCCCAGGGAAAGGCAGGAAACCAACTCTTGGGCTTTGACATCCTTGCAGTTTTTGTTATCTACCTGCTGCCACATTTGTTATCAACTGACAGCCATCACTATTTTTTTCTCTTTGTCCCCTTTGAAATCAGCAGACGACTTGGCCTGACTGCTGGCATCCCTTTCTGTTTCTTTGGGATGCCGTGCCATCTCCCTGCTTTCTTTCCCTCTCTCTCTCTCCACTCCCCCTCACCCCTCACAAGGATAAAATAAACTTTTTACTGTTATATCTTAATTTCTGTGTAAGTAATCTTTCTCCAACCATGCCTTGAGCACTTACTAGGCTCAAACCTAAGCTCAATTCTTAGGTTTTCATCCTAACAATTGGATTTGGCAATGATTTCCTGGAGATCACAAATTGGACTTCATCAAAATTGAGAACTTATTCTTCAAAGGACACTATCCACAGAGTAAAGGCAACACATAGAATGGGGAAAATCTTTGCAAATCACATATCTGGTAAGGGATTAATATCCAGACTATACAGAGAACTCCTAAAACTCAACAATAAAAAACCAAATAACCTGATTCAAAATTGGGCAAAGAACTTGAATAGACATTTCTCCCAAGAAGATATAAATGGCCCATAAGCACATGAAAAGATGCTCAACCTCACTAATCATTAGGGAAATGAAAATCAAAACCAAAATAAGATACCCTCTCCACACCCATTAGTCTGGCTATTAGCAAAAAAAGAAACACACACAAAAACATACCCCCAAACAGGAAATAAGTGTTGGAGAGAATGTGTAGAAACTGGAACCCTTGTGCACTGTTGGTGGGAATGTAAAATGGAGTGGCCTCTATGGAAAACAGTATGGCAGCTCCTCAAAATATGAAAAATAGAATTTTCATATAATTCAGCAAGTCCAATTCTAGGCATATACTCAAAAGAATTAAAAGCAGGGACTCAGACAGATATTTGTACATCCATGTTCATAGAAGCATTATTCACAATAGCTAAAAGGTAAAACAACTCAAATGTCCATCAGCAGATGAATGGATAAACAAAATGTGGTATATACATACAATAAGATATTATCAAGACTTAAGGAAATTTTGACACATACTACATGAACCTTGAAGACATTATGCTAAATGAAATAAGCCAGTCACAAAAAGACAAATACTGTATGATTCCACTTGTATACAATACCTAGAAGAGTGAAATTCATGGAGACAGAAAGTAAAATGGTGGTTGCCAGGGACAGGGGGAGGGAGGAGATATTGTTTAATGGGCACAGAGTTTCTGTTGGGAAGATGAAGAGTTCTATGAATAGATGGTGGTGATGGTTGCACAACAATGTGAATGTACTTAACGCCATTGAACTATACAACCTTTAAAATGACTAACGTGGTAAATTTTATGTAATAAATATTTTACCACATTAAAAAACCTGGAAATTTGGCATGCTGTGTTAGGAGACTTTGGGACTGCTTAAAATCCTTTTGAGTTGGCTTTGATTGGGGAAAGAAGTTGCTGCCTGGTTTCTACCGGGTGGAAGTCCAGCTCATGGCCCACAATGGCAGAGCCAGCACTTGACATCATGGTTTCTAATTATAGAACAAGTTCTCTTGGGTGCTGGGGGCCAGCTGAAGCTGGACACCATGAATTGTGGTGTCCTCACACCTGGGTGAATTTCTATAGCAGGTTGGGCATAAAAACAGAGAAGTGGGATTGCTGGATGGAGCCAGGCAAGGATGTCAGAAAAGCATACCTGCAGTATGTCCTCATTACCCAGGGTAATGAGGCCACCACCCCACCTCCCATGTTGTCAGTGGAGTGTACTGGGAAGGACTGGGGTAAGATCGTGTGTCCTGGTTAAATAAGGAATTAAGTCAAGACAGCAAGGGGCTGATAATACTCAGGGAAAATGGCAGGTCAAAGCTTCCAGAAGATGCCTGATGGGGTGGAAAGAACAGGAGTGAGAGTAAGGAGGGCGTGCAAGAGTAGGAGCTGTAGGAAGTTGTGGTTAGAGAGGGAGACGTTAAGGTCAAAGATTTCTTGGTAAGGCAGATCCTGGTGGTGACAAAGTCTGAAGTGTGGGTGGCTGGAGGATGGGGAAGGCGAAGGATTCAAGACCAAGAAACTCAAGGGCAGAAAGGTGAAGTCACTTGTCCAAGACCACACAGCTAGTCATTGGGAAAGATGGGATTCGAACAGACTCAGAATCCAGAACGGAGCTGGGGGACACAGGGGATGACTGAGGGGGTAAGGAGTGGCGGGGACGATGAGGGAGGAGGCTGGCACCAGCAGCTGGTACGATGTGCAAAAGAGAGGACTACAAGCAGGCGTGGCTTAGAAGGGAAATAGGGGTGAAGAAAGGATGCCGCCCTCACAGCAGCATCATTCACTCCCAGACTTCCTTTGGGTAGCTCTGTGCACTGTGCCTGGTGCTGGGGACATTGAAATAAAAGATACAGGTGCTGCCCACAGGAAATGCACAGTCCAGTGGGGGAGGCAGGCACGTGAGCACATCTACAAAGCAGAACGATACCGTGGCTGGAGCCAGCAGTGAGGGCGGGGGTGGTGAGGTCAGGGGCAGGGGCCGTGATGCTTAAGCACCTTGAGCACTAGGTGGGCAGGAGGGAGCAGTGGCCACAGCGCAGTGGAAGGACATGAAGAAAGAGTCTGATGTCCAGGGGCCGCCAAGGGCCTGGTGTGGGGAGCACAGGGACCACGTGTTGGGGGACAAGTGTAGGCAGGGCCCTCATGAGGTCGTGTCTGCACCTGAGTGTCATATGTGGAGGGGAGTGACAGGGAACAATCGGCCTTTTTGAAAATGTGAAAAAGCAGATGACAAAAAGAGCAAAATGACACAAAGATATAAAACAGCATTAGACCAGCACATGTAAAAATGAGCAGGTTCATAAAGGAGGATCATGTTCTCTTATCTGTTCAAGAAGTTTCCTTTATCGTGACCAGCATATTGTTGTCACACCAAGCGTGGTTACTGCAAAAAGAGAACAAGCATGGGGAACAAAATGGGGTCACATTTTCCTGGCTGGAAAGAAGTCACGAGAAAACAACAGAGAACACTCACTCCACATTCTCTCACATGAAGGAGAACTGCATGCCCCAGGAGAGGGAACAAGGAGGCAGGGAGACGCTACCTGGGGCAGGCAGCAGGTGCAGCTGCATAAAGGGGACAGGCTCTGAGCATCTTCCCTGCCTAAAGAGAGGGCGTAGACTCAGGCCCTTTCAGATGAAAGGTTTTCCAAAGGCAGAGCGACGTGGCACCAGGCGTGATTCCAGACTGGATCTGGGTCACGGGAAGACAGCTCACCACGGACTATTTTTCAGGGCAACTGGCAAGACGTAGGCTCGCGCTGGACAGCAGCACCGGATGATTGTGAACTTTCCTGATTGTGATTGTTGCTCTGTAGCTGTGCAAGAGAACGTCCTTGTTCTTAGAAAATACTGACTGAGGTATTCAGGAGGATTTTAAGGGCATGATGTCAGCAAGTTACTCTCAATCAGTTCAGGAAAATAATATATATATATATATTAAATATAAAGAGGAAAATAGCAGCAATTAGTGAATCTGGATAAAATATTGTCTGAACCTGGGTGCTTTGTATTATTTTTGAAACTTCTATGTAAATCTGAAATTACATCAAATTTAAAACTTACAAAGAAACAAAGGAAAGGTTCAGGGCTGGATTCCACTATGGGCCGGAATGCAAACTGAGGGTGAGAATAAACCCAACCTCGCGAAGGGAATAGCTGAACCAATACTGGGTTTGTTTTCTTTAAAATCAGAGTTAGTGGAAGATTGACTTAACTATATTCTGAAAATATTAATAATTACTGACTACTGTGCAGTTTTATTTGCACTGTAATTTTTATAGTGTGCACTTTATACATTAATTTTTGGCTAGAGGCTTCTAGAATGAAGATCACCCGGGAGCCATTTTTCTCGAGGGTCCTGATTTTGGTAACGCAAACATATGGCAGCAGGGAGGGGGCAGCCCACAGTGCAGTGTGTGGCTTGATGGCAGCTGCCTGCCCTGAGACCCCTTGGCACTCGGACTCCACAGAACTGTGGGGAGGGGAAAACCACGTCACATCAGTAGCCAAAGCCTTGGGAGGGGAGGGATAGCAGATATGCAGTTAAGGAAATCTGGCAGAGTGGCCCAGGATGGCAGAAAGGGACAAGGGCCCCAAGGACAAAGGTAGATTCACCAGGGGGATGGCAGTCTGAGCTAAATGCGAGAGCCTAGGCTTTGATACGCATGTGTAGGGCGAATGCTGGAACGGTGCACAGCCACGACCAGCAGCCTTCTGGACCAGCGACTACGGCATGGTGTCTCCCTCGGGGGTGATGGCTGAGCAGTGTGAGCCGAAGGAGCTACATCTCGCGGGCCAGCACGTGGTGCCTCTGCAGTGGTCTGGAGGGAGCCAGAGCAGTGAGGGCGTCACCTCTTCAGCACGCAAGTGTCCCTGGGGCTGCCCCAGTCGAAGGTTTGACAGTGATCGTGTGATGTCTCTAGAACGGAGCAGTGGTGGCCAGGGTAGCCCCTTCAGTTCTCTCCTAGCTTATGTTTGGAAGAAGAACAAAAGCTTTTCAAGACCTCAGTCCTTATGCCATTTGAGTGGAGGCCTCAGATGGGAGGGGACATGGCGTACCAGTGTTCTTGAGCTATTAATTGGTGAAATCAACATGTATTGTACCTGGAGGGAGATAATCTCCAACATGGTCACTATCAGTTCTGTTGTGCTTCCCTGTATGCATCAAGGGGGAGAGTGTGTTTCCCCTCCCATCTGGGCTTGCCCTGCCACTGCTTTGACCTGGTGTGGAAGTGGAGTGCTGGGCCTTCATGCCCAGGTCGTACGGCCTGGCAGGTCTGCTTTCTTCCTCTTGGAACAATCCCTCTTGGAATTCCGTGTCCTACTGTGCGAAGGTCTAGAGATGACCGCGAGGAGAACTGAGCCCACGACCCACAGCCCCAGCCAAGCTGCTTGTGGACACACAGAACCTATTGCCAGCTGTTTGAGGAGGCCACTTCGGACCTTTGCCCCTGCCGGGACCCAGCCGAGACCACATGATGCAGTCAACCCACAGAATCATGAGAGATGATAAAATGGCTTTGTTATTTCAAGCCACTGAGTTTTAGGGTATTTTAAGAAATGTATCCATTGATAATCAAAACATACCCTAGTCCCATCAAGTGAATGAGGCAGGGATTATTTAAAAAGCCTCACTGACCAGGTCATGGAGTAGCTGCTGAAGGCATGGTTGACAGAGCCCACACCAGTTTATTCCCTGCACAGAGACTCCGGGTATATCTGATCACTGCTCACTGTCTACAGCTTTCTGAACTGTGGGCCCAGGGCAGCAGAGATGTCAGTGCTGGAGAGGACCTTAGAAGCCACTTGGTCCAGTCAGGTGCCATCTCATCACTATGCAGCAAACACCTCCGAGTTTCCCACCATGTGCTGCGTGTATTTCCCACCATCTCGTTCCCTGGAATTCTCAACCCTCCTCCTGTTTCCATGTTCAGCAGGTGACCCAGTCACCTCTTCATCAAGAGAATAGAAGCCATCGGGATAAAACACTCTAGCTTTCTATTCTTCTTTACTTCTATTCTGCGTTCTACTGTAGCTTTCTAGATTCTTGCCAGAAATCCTCCCACTTCACCTGCAGTCTCCCCCTCCCAGGCTCAATCTCATAGACACAAGTCCGCCCCTGCCTGCGCCCCTCCCTCTTTCCGCAGACTTTGCTCCGCGTTGCCTCTCCACGGCTCCCTCCCCACAGCACCCGCCCTCTCCACTGGATAAATCTTCCCTTGATCCCTCCAGATGCTGCCCTGTCGCTCCCCGCTTCACAGCTAAGCTTCTTGAAGCCAACTTCGCCCTCTGAACTCCCATTGGCTCCGTGGCCCACCCGAACCTGCGTCTGCCTCCCTCTTCCATGGAAGCCCCCCTCCTCGGTCTGGCGTAGCTGCTTAATAGCTCGCTTGCACCAGACACTGCGATCACCCCTTGTGCCCTGAATTGCTGTTTTTCTTTTTAAACTTCTAGAAAACATTGCTCTCCTAGTTTTCCTCCCACCGCTCCATTCCTTCGCTGTCTTATCTTCGCCTGTCTCTGAAAGGTTGCTTTTGCCCTGGCTTCCTGCACTTTCTCTTTTTGCTTGTCACACTTTCTCTGGGCCAGGGGCTACCCAGGGACCTGGGGTAATGCAAACTCAGAGCGGCCAGATATTCTGATTCTCCAGAAAAGCTGGAAATCTGGATTTTGTCTCAAATCTTTTGGTTACTTGTGCTGGCATTTAGAAGATCTGGGAGCACCATCTCTCAGTGCCCCTGAGCGTCTCATAGCCACCTGGAATGTGGTACAGACAGAACCCAGCACATCATTACACCCCTACCGCAAGCTGGGTCCACAGTCTCAGGAATGGCAACACCATCTCTGCAACCTGCAGAAACAGACCTCTGGGCACCACCGCCCACACCCGCTGGGTCCTGCAATCCTGCAGAGTCTTCCTCCTGAGCACTGGTCCACACAGCTCTGTCCCCACTGCCATTCCTTGAGGACCACACCCTCCTTCTAATAAAAAGAGTCCCCCCCTTCTTATGCTCTCTTAATCTTTTCTGCAGCCAGAATGATCCTTCTAAAATTCAAATCTGATCATGTCTTTCCCAAGTTCGAGTCGTGTACTGGTTGAGTTAGGTCTGGACCTTCAGCGTGGCTTGCAAGGCTTCCTGTGGTCTGTGTCGTGCGGCTCCCTCCCATGTCCTCCCTCTCCCTGCCCACCCCGCCCCGCTCTGCTCCTCTCTTTGTGGGCTACTTTTGGTTCCTTAAATGAGCCAAGCTCTGTCTCACTTCCAGGTCTCTGTATCTGCTGATCCCTCTGCCTGGCAGGTCCCTCATCCCACCCCACTTACGGCTATGCTCGTCATCCTTCTAGCACACCTTCCCAGATGTTGCCAATGCCTGCTGGTTTGTGTCCATCTCTTTAAAAAAAAATAACAGCTTTATTGATATATACATCACATACCATATAATTTGCCCACTTAAAGTAGAAAATTCAATGGTTTTTAGCACAATGGTTTTTAGAGTTGTGCAACCATTATCACAATCAGTCTTGGAACATTCTCATCACCCCAAAGTGAAGTCCTGTGCATTTTAACAATCACCCCTATTTCCCAGCAATCACCTTGGCTGCCACCCCAGCCCTAGGCACCCACTAAGCTACTTTCTGACCCCGCGGGTTGGCCTGCTCTGGATGTTTAACATAAATGGAATTATATAATTTGTGGTCCTTTGTGATTGGCTTTTTTCACTTAGTATACTATTTTCAAGTTTCCTCCATGTTGTAGCATTTATCAGTACTTCACTTTTTAATTGCCAAATAATATTCATTATATGGCCATACCACATTTTATTTATCCATTCATCAGTTGATGGATATCTGGGTTGCTTCTACTTTGGGGCCATTGTGAGTAGTGTTGCTATGATCATTAGTGTACAATTTTTTTGTGGGAACATATGTTTTCATTTCTCTTGGATATATATTAATATCTAGGAGTAGAATTTTTAGGTCATATGTTAACTCCATGTTTAGCCTTTTCAGAAACTGCCAGACTGTCTTCCAAGGTGGCTGCACCATTTTCCATTCCCACCAGCAGCATATGAGGATTCCAACTTGTCCACATTCTTTCCAACACTTGTTCTTGTCTGTCTTTTTGATTGCAACAATTCTAGGGGGTGAGAAGCTGTATCTCATTGTGGTTTTGGTTTGTATTGCCCTGCTGACTGATGTTAAGCATCTTTTCATTTATATATCTTTTTGAGGAAAACATCTACTCAAACTCTTTGTTTGTTTTTAAATTAGATTTTTTTTATCATGAGTTGTAAGAGTTTTTAATATGCCCTAGATAGAAATCTCTTATCAGATATATTGTTTGTAAATATTTTCTCCCTTTGTCCGGGATGTCTTTTTACTTTCATAGTGGTGTCCTTTGAAGCACAAAAGTTTTTAATTTTCATGAAGTCCAATTTAGCTATTTTTTTCTTTTGTGGATTGTACTTTTGGTGTCATATCTTAGGAGGCTTTGCTCATCCCAACGTTGGGACATGCTTGACACACTCAAGGATGATCTTAGGCAAGTCATAGTCTTCCTGGGTTGTAATTTCACTTCCTTCTTAAAAATAGAGGTGGTAAAAATATCTGTCCTGTTGACATAGGTTACCACGAGGGTCAAATAGGATTATGGCTTTCAGAGCCCTCTTCCACTCACTAAGCACCTTGCAAGGTGGATATTAATCATGATCAATCTGTGGGAAGGAAGGCGAACACCTGGACCATTGGCCATGCCCTTTGGACAAGACCACCTGGGTCTTTCCCTAGGGCAGCCTCCCTCACTTGTTGCCATGGAGATGGCCCCTGCAGACCCTTTCCCCAGGGGCTGGCCCAGTGCTTCTGCCCCCTAGGTTGTTTCTCTACTTGATGATGGAGGGGGAACCAAGGCCTCCTGGGATGATGCAGAGTCTGCTCTTTGTCATGAAATATGGATTTAGTGCATGTCAGGGGCCAAGAACTGGGCCAAGCACTTTGCCAGATACCTTGATGGATACAGATAGGAAAAAAATGTGATCCTTGAGAGCACAGAGCTTAGTGAAGAAGACAAGCTGCACACACACACACACACACACACACACAACACACACACACTCATACATATATATACTTACAAATTCACATACATTGACATATACACATAAATATACATATACACACACCATAAAATCACACATAGGTCGACATACATGCTCAGAAACACACATTCATATATTCACACACTTGCACGCGTGCTCATATGTGAATACACATTTATTCATTCACTCACAGAGCACTCATTTACACATTTACTTGCACAAACTCACACAAGTACACACAGCTATGAACATATACACACTCACACCCATACATATACTAACACACAAGTACACACTCATGTGTACACTCCTACCCATGCACATGAACACGAAGACACTCATTCACACACATACATTCACACAAAAGCACATACAACCATACACATAACATGCACTCATACACACAAATATACCCCTACTCACACACGATGCACACATAGACACATCCATATACTCCCACACACACACTCACACACACAGAGCGGTATGTGTTAAGTGGCAAAGTAAAGTCAAAGGGATCTGAGGGAGGTTTTAGTTGGATAGAAACTAATGTTTATTGATCACCTCCTATGTTCCAGGAAATGTACATTAATTATCTCTTTTAATTCTTAAAACAACCATATGAGATATTGTTACAGGGAAAGGACCATTAGAGAGGGGAAAGCTTTAGAGAGAGGCTCAGAGAGGTTCCCTCTGCAGAGGAAGGATTCGAAGCCAGTCTGCCTGACGCCCAAGCCTGTGCCCTTTGTATCAGCCAAGTCCTGGGCAAACACCCGCAGGGCCTGGCGGGGGTACAGGATATTCCACTGGGGTGAGGGAAGAAAATAGGACTCTTCTTTATATTTATGTTGATATAATACTTTTATCTTTTTTTGTATTTTTTATTTTATACACAAGGTACTAGCACAGTAGAACACATGTGTAAAAATAAACAAATGAATATTCACGTGTTGGAGGTACGTGCTCAGAACTGCTACTGATGACACCAGGGCCCTTGCCTGCTTCCACCGCTTGGGACTTTGCCCACGTTGAGCTTTCACTGCCCCTGTTTCCTCTTTGTAGACGTTCTTCCTCTTCTCCTTCACTCTGCAGGATCTGAAAGGACTCAGACTCCTTTCCTAGGAATATTACACATTGAACCTAGAAAAAGAGAGAGCAGATGACAAAATTAACTTCATGGAAGTAGTTATGAGGCACCTTAAAGGTGTCCCTGGTCACCACTTAAATGCAGAAAGTGCTGTTTCTGCCTGCCTAGGTCTCCTTCCTCCTGTTCTTTCTTAACGAGTCCCACAGAAGTCCTCTTTCTTCCCTTTTGCACACCCATGCACACGCATGTGACCCACCCCACCTCTGTGCTCACCGCCCCAGCAGTGTTGCCCAGTGACCTGTGTGCTACTTTGATCTCCGTAGCGTTGACCTTTGGCTTCCTCAGGGAGAGGAAATGAACAAGGCTCAACAATGCCTGTTAAAGTTTTAATTCTCTTACAGCAATTGTTGTATAATAGTTTACAGGATGATGTTCAATGCAGCATTTACTGCGTGTCAACGCTGAGGAAGAAAGCACAGGTGAGGACTGCTAATGCAAAGGTGAAGTATCAAATGGATCTTGGCAGACTAGGTCACCGAATTGAAAATAACAAGATGAAATTTAAGAGGAAAAAAAGGAAATTCATGCTCTGATACTTAAAATAATAGCCATACCCAAGAATTAGATGGCAAAAAATATGATGGATAGCAGTTTAGGTGAAATAACAATAATGTGAGTAGGTCCTAAGTAAAGAAGACCTCTACCTTACAACTAGGTCAGTAAGAGCCAATCCTGAGACTCTTGCTAGAAATGGATTGCAAAGATCTTAGAAGACAAATGGACTCTATTTGCCTTCCCTTTACCCAACACTTGGGATGAATCAAAGCAACACTGTGGATAAATTACCTTCGGGCGAAATTAACAACCTGTTTGGGAATGTGTACAGTGACTACCACACATATAACCTAGCAGCTCCTTTACACTAAGCAACTGATTAGCTCTTTTAGATGTGGAGGGTGAGAAATAAGGTCTCAGTTCTGATCCTTGTCTGTTTCCGGAGCTCTTCTGTCTTCAATTCTGTTGTCTGGTTCTTAAGTTTTGGGCTAGTCAGAAATTGGCTGACCCAGAACAACGGCACAATGTCCTGATGAACGTATGGAAGGAAGCAAATTTCCAGTTATTAGAAGAATGCAAAAAAGGCTGGATGACCTTCTCCTGACCTGTTACAGAGGGGGTTCCTGCACTGGAAGTGACCGTCTGCAGAATCTCTCGGCCTCCCGAAGGGTCAAATGTGGAACTGAAAACTTATGAGTGAGTTTTGACCCTAGTCTTGCAACATCTAGTTCAATGATTGTCAAGAAATTCTTGAAATAATTTTTTTAAATGTTAAAAATATTAGATGCCAAGAGGACATCTGGATATCAAGCGTCTGGATGGGAAGGGAGGAGTAAAGTGCCGACTTCTGACTGGTTGGGTAACTAGCTCTAGAAAGGAGGGAATTGTGATGGGAATGGCGTCTGCATTAGTTTCCTGTGGCTGCTGTAACACATTAACACAAACTTAGTGGCTTAAAACAACACAAATTCATTCTCTTACAGTTGTGGAGGCCAGAAGTCCGAAATGAACCTCGTGGGCTGTTCCTCCCGGAGACTCCAGAGGAAAATCTGTTCTTTCTCTCTTTCAACTTCTCTTGGCTGATGCTGTTCCTTGGCTTGTGGCCGTGTCATTCCCATCTCTGCTTTTGTTGTCACATTGCCTTTTCCTCTTCAGGAGTCAAACCTCCCTCCACCTTTGTCTAATATTCTTGAGATTGTATTTAAAGCCCACCAGGAAAATGGCCCCATCTCAAGATCTTTGACTTAATTACACCTGCAAAGTCCTTTTTGCTATGTAATTTATAGGTTCCAGGGGTTAGGACCTATCTCCAGGGGCTGTTATTCAGCCTGCCACAGTGTCTTCATCAGGGGTGTCTTTCCCTTGAGCAGAAGGTGCTCCTTCTTGGAAGTACTTGTGGTTGCCTTTCAGCTTGAAGGTGACAGAAGCCTCTAGCACAGCAGTTGTACATTCAAGAGCCCACAGGGGCCAGGCAGGGTATGTACGTGGTATAGACAATAGAGAGGTGAGGCCTATGTCAATGCAGGGTGTGCAGGGCATCCAAATATAATGGTATTAACATTAAAATAACTCACAATACTGCTGTTAGTCAGCCACATCAGTGGACTAGAGTCTAGTGGTTTCTTACTTTGTACACATTCACTCTGTGTCTCCTATTATTTCAACAAGCCATTCTGTTGAAACACCCCTGAGGAGTCCAGGAAAGAAATTCCTTGAGAAATATCAATGTATATCCCTTTTAATTGGGAGATGCCAGATCTGGCTTCTAAAAGCCAATATACATAAACTTGGATGGAAATAAAAATCTAATTCTAAATACAGGAAGAAGGTTTTCCAGTGAAAAGAGTGTAAGTATTAATAACTATCTTTTAGTCATCTATATTAAAAAAGGAACACCAATGAGTTCCTCAAGGTAACTCCAGTCTTGTTCAACCAAGCACCTATCAGACCATCTATGAGGGTGTTTACCTTTTGCAGAGTAAGCACTGTGGTGGGGAGTTCCAGAGGAAGTAGAAGAGAAAGTTGCTGCCATCTGCAAAATGTATAATATAACAAGCAGGCAGTTTTTAAAAATTCTACATGCAAATGTAACCTTAACATTTCAGGCTTTACCAACTGGCATGAACGAATGTGCTCTGTGGACATTAATATCCGTAATCTGATGGCTCTGAGCCCTGCCTACTTGACAAGGAGATAAGTCTTACCAAATCTCACCTCTCAAAAATTCTGGGACTTCCCAGGGAGGTTGCAGGTGTCTGTGCATCAGGCCTCGGCTTTGTTCCCTGACACAACCCCTAGAGCACGCACTTCCCGGGCCCAGTGGTTCCTCAGAGCTGCCACTCCAAGTCCAACTTCCACTCCTGAAGGTGGAAATCTTCAGGGCCTGGGGGAGTAAAAAGAGCCCTGACTTATCCACTGCAGTGGGTGAGGGAAGGGAGGGTTGGCCATGCGAGTCAGCTTAGTTGTTCGGCAGTCTGCTGTGGTGGGCAGGATACCTATCTGCTGGAGTCCTAAGGGTGTAACTGCTGGGTCATATGGTAAGCACACATTTAGTGTCATGAGAAACACTATACTCTCCCAGGCTGGCTGTATCATTTTACATTCCCAGCAGAAATATATGAGTGATCCAGTTCCTCCAGCACCACGATTACTGTGTCTGTGTAGTCAACCTTAACACTGGGCAGAGTGATTCCTCACACTTTATTTTTCTTTTATCAAAATTATTTTAGCGGCCGGGTGCGGTGGCTCATGCCTGTAATCCTAGCACTCTGGGAGGCCGAGGCGGGCAGATTGTTTGAGCTCAGGAGTTCGAAACCAGCCTGAGCAAGAGTGAGACCCCGTCTCTATTAAAAATAGAAAGAAATTAATTAGACAACTAAAAGTATATAGAAAAAATTAGCCAGGCATGGTGGCACATGCTTGTAGTCCCAGCTACTCATGAGGCTGAGGCAGTAGGATTGCTTGAGCCCAGGAGTTTGAGGTTGCCGTGAGCTAGGCTGCCGCCACGGCACTCACTCTAGCCCAGGCAAAAGAGTGAGACTCTGTCTCAAAAAAAAAAAAAAAAAAAAAATTATTTTAGCTACTCTAGGTCCTGTGCCTTTCTATTTAAATTTAGCAATATTCTTATCTATGTCTACAAAAAATCTTTTCTGGGATTTTGATATAAATTACATTAAACCTATAAATCAATTTGGGGACAATTGATATCTTTACAATGTTGAGTCTTCCAACTGATGAATATGCTATGTCTCTACCTTTGTTTAGGTCTTCTTTGATTTCTTTAATCAACATTTTATAATTTTTAGGGTATAGATCCTGTACACATTTTGTTAGATTTTACTTGAGTATTTCATTTTCTTTGGAGCAACTGAAAATGGTGTGTGTGTGCGTGTGTGTGTGTTTAAAGACTTAATTTTTGAGATTTACAGCAAAATTGAGAGGAGGGCACAGAGATTCCCCATACACCCCCTGCCCCCACATATGCACAGCCTTCCCTATTATCAACATCCCTCACCAAAGTGGTACATTTTTTACAATTGATGAACCTACACTGACACATCATAATCATTCGAAGTCCATAGCTTACATTAGGGCTCACTCTTGGTGTTGGACACTCTATGGGTTTGGACAAATGTATAATGACTTGTGTCCATCATTGTAGTATCATACAGAGTATTTTCACTGCCCTAAAAATCCTCTGTGCTCCACCTAGTCATCCTTTCTTCTCCCTCCCCTGTGCTGTGTTTTTAATTTTTCTTTTCAGATATTTGTTAGTATATAAAAATGCGATTGATTTTTATGTATCGATCTTGTTCCTAAAAACTTGCTGAACTCATTTATTAGTACTAGGAGTTTTTATTGGATTTCCTTGGGATATTCTATGTAGACAATCATGTTGTTAGCAAATAGGGACAGTTTTAGTTCTTCCTTTCTAATCCGTATGACTTTTATCTCAGTAGTATGTTGAATAAGAATGGTGAAAATATACATCCTTACCTTATTCCCTATTTTAGGGGGAAAACATTCATTCTTTTGCTCTGAAGTATGTTATCTCTAGGCTCTTGGCAGATACCCTTTATCACATTAAGGAAGTACCTGTCTATTCCTACTTTACAGAGAGTTTTTATCATTAGCAGGTGAATTTTGTCAAATGCTTTTTTCTATACAAACCGATATGATTATATTATTTTCTTCTTTAGCCTGTTGATATGGTGAATTACAGTGATTGACTGTCAATGTTGAAATAGCCTTGCATACTTGGAATACATCCCATTTTGTCATGTTGTGTTATTATTTTATACATTGCTGTATTCAATTTACTAATGTTTTATTGAGGATTTTTTGTGTCTAAGAGCATGGTCCATGGTCTCTAGTTTTCTTTTTTTGTACTGTCTTTGTCTGTTTTTAATATTGGGATAATATTGGCCTCATAAAGTGAGTTGGGAAGTTTCCCTTTTCTACTTTCTGAAAGAGATTGTGCAAAATGGCATTAATTCTTCTTTAAACATTTGGTAGAATTCTCTGATGAAGCCTTCTGGTCCTGAAGATTTCTTTGCGGGGAATTTTTTATTTACAAATTCAATTTTTAAAATGGTTATTACTATTCACATTATTTTATCCTGATTGAGTTTTGGCAGTTTGTGGTTTCTAAGGCATCAATCCATTCCTTATATATTGTTGAATTTATGAGGGTAGAGTTGTATGTAGTACCATTTTGTTATCCCTGCTTCATTTCTGATACTGCGGATTTATGTCTTCTCTCTTTTTATCTTTGTCAGGCTTCCTAGAAATGTATCACTCTTATTGATTTTTTGAAGAAGCAGCATATTTTTCTCATTCATTTTTCTCTATTTTTTGTTTTCAGTTTCATCAATTCTGCTTTTATCTTTATTATTTTCTTATTTGAAAAAATATTTAATTGACAAAGATTGCATATATTCAAGCTGTGCACTGTGATGATTTGCTGTGCTTTGTGTAATGATTATCACAATCAAATTAATTAGCCATTCATCATCACCCATGCTGTACCTTAAGACGCCCAGAACTTGTTCATCTTGTAACTGAAAGTTTATACCCTCTCTTTGACCAACATTTCGCCATTTTCCTGCCCTGTGATCCCCTGGTAACCACTGTTCTACTCTCTGCTTCTGTGAGTTCAACTTTTTTAGATTCTACATATAAGTGAGATCATACAGTATTTGTCTTTCTGTCTGGCCTATTCACTTAGCATAATGTCCTTCCGGTTCATTCACGTTGTCACAAGTGGCAGGATTTCTGTAGATTTCTTTTTTAAGGCTGAATAATATTCCATTGTGTGTGTGTGTGTGTGTGTGTGTGTGTGTGTATGTATAGCACATTTTATTTATCTATTCATCCATCTATGGACACTTAGGTTATTTCCATATCTTGGCTATAAAGCTGCAATGAACATGGGGCACAGATATCTCTTTCATTTTCTTCGAATATATATCTGGAAGTGGGAATGCTGGATCGTACAGTACTTCTAGTTTTACTTTTTTGAGAAACCACCATACTGTTTTCCACAATGGCTGTACCAATTTACATTTCCACCAATGGTGTACAAGCGTTCTTTTTTTTATACACTCTCACTAATACTTGTTATCTCTTGCCTTTTTGATAACAGCCATCCTGACATATGTGAGGTGATACTGTGACTTTAATTTACATTTCTCTGATGATTACTGACTTTGAGCACCTTTTCATATACCTTTTGGTCAATTGTATGTCTTCTTTGGAAAAGGGTCTGTTCAAGTCCTTTGCCCATATTTTCAATCAGGTTATTTATTTTTTTGCTATTGAGGTGTGTGCTTTTCTTACATATTTTGAATATTAATCTCTTATCAGATATATGGTTTGAAAATATTTTCTCTCATTTCATAGGTTCCCTTTTTATTTTGCTGATTGTTTCCTTTGTTGTGCAGAAGTTTTTTACTTTGATGTAGTCCCACTTGTTTATTTTTGCTTTTGTTGTCTGTGCTTTTGGTGTCATATATATAAAAAAATCATTGCCAAGACCAATTTTAAGGAGCTTTTCCCTATTTTGGAGTTTTATGGTTCCAGATCTTACATTCAAGTCTTTAATCTGTTTCAAGTTAATCTTTATATATTGTAAGACAAGGGTTCAATTTCACTCTGTTAATGTGGTGTATCACATTTGATTTGTGCATCTTGTAACATTCTTGCATTCCAGGGATAAATCCCACTTGATCATGGTGTATTCTCCTTTTAATGAGCTGTTGAATTTGGTTTGGTAGTATTTGTTGAAGATTTTTGCATCTATGTTCATCAGGGATATTAGCTTATGATTTTCTTTTCTTGTAGCATCCTTACCTGGCTACAGTATGAGGATAGTGTTGCCTTGTAAAATGAGTTTGAAAATGGTCCCGTCTCTTCAGTTTTTTGGACAAGTTTGAGAAGGATTGGTGTTAATTCTTTAAATGCTTGGTAGAATTGATCTGTGAAGCATCTGGTCCTGAACTTCGCTTTGCTGGGAGGTTTGTGATTACTGTTTCAGTCTTCTTACTTATTGATCTGTTTAGATTTTTCTTTTATTTATGATTCATTCTTGGCAGGTTTTTATGTTTCTAGGAATTTATCCATTTCTTTTAGGTTATGCAATTTTTTGGCATGTAATTGTTCACAGTTGTCCCTTTATGGTCATTTGTATTTCTGCAGCATCAGTTGTAATGTATCCTCTTTCGTTTATTAATACAATTTTATTTATTTGAGTCCTCTCTCTTTTTCTTTGTTAGCTTAACTAAAGGTTTGCTAATTTTCTTGATCTTTTAAAAACACCCAACCCTTCATTTCATTGATCCTATCTATTGTCTCTCTAGTCTCTATTTCAATTATTTCTGCTTGAATCTTCATTATTTCCCTCCTTCTTCTGACTTGGGGTTTAGTTTGTTCTTCTTTTTCTAGTTCCTTGAATTGTGAAGTTAGGTTATTTATTTGCCATCTTTTTTCTTTTTCTTAACGTAGACATTCATTGCTATATACTTTCCTCTTAGCACCATTTTGCTACATCTCGTAAGTTGTGGTATGCTGTTTCCATTTTCATTTGTCTCAAGATACTTTTTGATTTCCCTTTTGATTTCTTCTTTGATCCATTGATTGTTCAGGAGTGCGTTGGTTAATTTCCACATATTTGTGAACTTTTAAAAATTCCTCCTATTATTGGCTTCTAATTTGATGCCAGGTAGTCAGAAAAGATACTTGCTAACACCACTTCCTATTAATTCTCCTTTTATGCTTTCTTTGAGTTTATTTTGCCTTCTTTGTCTAATGCCTTTTTTTGTTTATTTATTTAAAATTTTATCATTCTTTTGTTTTCTTTTTGTTTTCTTTTCATTATTTTTTATTCTCTGAATTATAGAAGAAAAGCACTTGTCTAGTTTCTTGAGGTAGGAATTAAGATGATTGATTTGTGACCATTCTTATTTTCTAATGTAAGTGTTTAGTGCTGCAAATTTCCCTGTCAGCGCAGTTTTAGCTGCCTCACACATACCTCAATAGACTACATTTTTGTTTTCATTCAGTTGTAAATTTTATTTCTTTCAAAACTGCCTTTTCTATCCACACATTATTTAGAAATTTGCTGTTTAATTTCCAAGAGTTTTCCTGTTGTGGTTGTCAGAGAATATATATTGCATGATGTAAATTTTAAAAAATATGTTAGAGTATTTTTTTTTTTGTCTCAGGATACTGTCTATTGTGGTGAATATTCCATGGAGCACTTAAAAAAATATGAGTTCTGAGTTCAGTTGTTGGATGGAGTGTTCTATAAATGTCATTTAGCTCCTGATGTTTGATCGTATTGTTTAGTTCTTCTATATCCTTGCTGTTTTTCTAATAGTTCTATCAATTACTGAGAGTAGGGTGTTGAAGTCCCCATTTATAATTGTGGGTTTGTCTATTTCTCCTTTAACCTCTATCAGATTTTGCATTATGTATTTTGATGCTCTGTTGTTTGTTGCATACACATTTGGAATCATATGTCTTCCTCATTCATTGACTCATTTTATTATTATGCAATGTCTCTCTTTGTCTCTAGTAATTTTCTTTGCTTTGAAGTCTACCTTAACTGTTATTCATATGGCACTCCTGCTCTTTTTAAATTATTATTAAAGCTTGCATAGTGTATCTTTTCCCATTCTTTATTTTTAACTTCCTATACTGCTGTATTAAAGCAAATTTCTTGCAGGACCATATTGTTGAATAATGGTTGTTTTATCCACTCTATCAATCTTTCCTTTTTAGTCGCTATATTTTGATGATTTACATTTAATGTAATTATTGATATGTTAGGGCTTAAGTC
The DNA here is from genome assembly GCA_963575035.1 of Avahi laniger. Taxonomy (NCBI): domain Eukaryota; kingdom Metazoa; phylum Chordata; class Mammalia; order Primates; family Indriidae; genus Avahi; species Avahi laniger. The sequence continues at coordinate 75,223 of CAUYSK010060531.1, forward strand.
TGCCATTTTATTATTTGTTTTCTGTTTGTTTCCTTTGTTTCTTGTTCCCATTTCTCTTTTCTTATGTTCCTGTGGGTTAGTTGAACATTTTTTATACTTTCATCTTGATTTATTTATAGTGTTTCAAATAGATCATTTTGCACAGTTGTAGTCCTTGTTCTATAACTTTTCGTAGTCTACTGGTATTGATGTTTTACTAGTCCAAGTGATGTGTACAAACTATACTTCCATTTAAGCCCTTTTAGCCTCTTCACTTTTCATATATAATTGTCCTAAATATTTATTCTCCATACATTGAGTGCCACCTCAGATGGTGCTATAGTTTTTGCTTCAATATCAAATATGATCTAAGAAGCTCATTAGAAGAAGGATCATCTATTATATTTACTCCTGTTTTTAATCATTACATTTTTCTTTTCTTTCTGAAGTTCAAAGGGCTTCTTCTGTTATAAATTTTTTTGTTTGTTTGTTTGGAAAAATCCATTAGCTATTCTCTAAGGGTAGGTTTCCTTGCAATACATTCTCTTAGTTTTCCTTTGTTGAAGAATGTCTTTATTTTCTCTTTATTCATGAAGGATATTTTCATCAGATACAGAGTTAACAACTAACAGTTTTTTTTCTTTCAGCACTTGAAAAATATTGTGCCATTTCCTACTGGTCTGCATGGATTCATATGACAAATCACTGCCATTCATATTGGTATTCCTGTAGAAGTATTGTGCTATTTGTCTACAGCTACTTTCAAGCTATATTTTCTTTGTTTCTAGTTTTCAGAATTTCAAGTATGCTGTGTCTCTGCACAGAATTCTTTCAGTTTATCCTATTTCAAGTTCATTCAGTTTCTTGAATCTGTTGACTTAAGTCTTTTGACAAGTTTGAGATGTTTCCAGCCACTATGTCTTTGAGCACTTTTTGAGATCTGGTCTCTGTCTCCTTTTATTTTAGGACTCTGGTGATATGAGGAATGTTATCTCTTTTGTTATTATTTCCCAGATCCCTGAGACCCTGTTTATTTTTTTTCCCTGATTTTCAGGCTGTGTTTTGGTTTGTCCTCAAGTTCACTGATCCTATCCTCTGTCATATCCATTCTACTATTGAGCCCATCCAGAAAATTTTTAATTTCAGTTATTAAATTTTCAGTTTATAATTTGCATTTTGGTTTTTGTTTTATTTCTCTAATGAGATTTTTTTATTTTTTAAAAATTTCAAGAGAATCAGTAATTTCTTGTTGAAGCATCTTTATAATAACTGCTTTAAAACCTTTGTCAGATAATTCTAACTTCTGATTCATCTCAGTGTCAGCATATATTGACTGTGTTTTCTCATTAAAGTTGTGATTTTTCTGGTTTTGCTACAGCAAATGATATTTTTATTGTATCCTGGACATTTGAATGTTATTTTAGGAGATTCTGGATCCTATTTAATTTTATTTTCTTTTAGCTAGCAGTCCCTCTGTTAAAGTGTAGTGTGAGGAGCAGGTGTACATATGCCTATCTTCCTGCTGGGCCCTGCCAACACCACTCTGGCAAAAGTAGAGCACTGATTCATGCTACCTCTTTAAAGATGGGTGGACTAGAATTTAAACTTTCCACTGGGTCTTTTGGATACCTTCTGGGTGAAAGAGACACTGCCTCCTTTGAGTGGAGGTGTAAGCTCTGCTCCCTGCTGGGTCTCCTGGACATGGTGGGGGAAGTGGAAAGTTCAGTGGCTAGCCCACCTCACACTGCTTCAGTCACTCTCACTGTTGCTGGACAGGGTGGAGAATCAGTTCCTCAGTGGGTCTCTGGTGACACCAGGAGGTGGGGGCCATGGAATCTGCTGGCTCTGCTTCATGCCGTCTCGTTCTATCTCTTTGCTGCTGAGCGGCTGAGGAGGTTTAGTTCCCCACTGGGCCCCACTGACACTAGGCATGGGGACAAAGTGCAGCACTTTCTAAATGCGCTGATTTGCAATGCTTTGTTCAGTCTCATTAATGCTGGGTGAGGGTGGAGGGAGATCAGGGCACTTCTGGACCTGACATGACCACCGAACCCTGACAGCGGACCTGGAGCACTGTCTGCTTCCACAGTGCAAGGTATGCTAGATCAACCCCCTACTCAGCCCCTCCAAGTACCAGCCAGTTGGGGAATTGGAGCACAGGCTGCTTCTGCTAGGTGGGGGATGGAAAATGAACATCTTCCTGGGCCCTGCTGACACCTGCACCATCGGGCAGAGGAATCAGAGAAGCACTGCTGGCCATTTCCCCAGGTGTGGGCTGGGTGGAGTGGAAGGAGTTTCCTCCTTGGCCCCACTGAAACTATGTGTGTGTATATTGGAGGTGATTTCTCTGGTGATGTTAATATTTGGCTGGAGTACAACTGATATTGCCAGAAAGGTTTTCTGTAATTAGGCCACCCTTTCCCCCCCGCCCCTTTGGCTAAGGGAAAGAGGCTTTCCTTATAGTTTTTTTTTATCTGTGGGGTTTTATTTTGGCAGTTCCAGGTTAGAGGTTCCTGCACCAAGCACAGGTCCAGGACAGGTGGGAGGCAGTGAGGACACCAGGGAACTCACTGTCCTGTCATTCCTCAAGTCCCCAGGGTCTTTGGAAGGTTGCTTTTCTCCCCACTTTTCAGAGTCTCCCTATGCTTTGTCCTGTTATGTTCAAGGTTTTACTGGTGTAAGAAGGAGGTCCTGGAGGAAAGGAGGCTACGCCATCTTGGCCGCAGCCAGAGTCATAATTCATCACATTCTAATACTTAAAGGGACTTTGGAGATCGTCTGCAGAATTTACAGACTTTAATGTCATTTAGTATTAATACAACCCTCTAGTTTTACAGATGAGAAAATGTGGGGCAGAGAAGAGAAAGGGCTTCCCTAAGCTCATGTAGCTGTCCTCAAATGTTGTTTAGTGGCATGCACCATTTGGCACTGGTGGCACCTGAAGAAGTTTTGGGGGTGGCGTCCAAAAACATTCCTTATCCTTTTTTCCCCATGCCCAAGGACGTCAAGCTTCCTGATTCCTGTTAACTCATAAAGGGTAGCAGGCTGTGGCTGACTCCTTAGAGCCCCCTCACCTCCCATCACACACACAGTCCTCCCCATCTGCTGGGGGACCCTGAGAACAACTGGGGTCCCAGTCATGCTGGCCAATTTCATATTCCCGGTTCTCAGCCACCTCTTCAAATGTGAGCCCTTCACTTGCCTGGGTGGCCTTCTTCAGACAAGTGGAGCCCTTGGGCAACTGCAGTCCTTTGGCCTGGCAGCGCCTGGGAGCTCACCTCTCCACGGCTGGACCACAGCTGATGACTGTCGGGTGTGGAAGTATGAAAGCCCAGCTCCCTCGCCCACCGGGTCAAGCTGGAGCTTGGAGTCTTTGTCTGAAGGCACTCTTTTCCCTGTCTGGCCTTCCCTGCATCCCTTTCCAATCTTTCCTGGGAGCACTTCCTTAATAAGCCACATGTACAAAAAAAAAAAAAAAAAGCAAGCCCATTAGATCCATCTTCCTTATTCCCAGACTGCCCTGTGCTTCCTCTCCCTGCCCAGTCTCCCTAGGTATACCACTCTCCTCCCAAATTTTCCCAGAAGCTTTCCAAAACTGATGACCTGTGAAAACCAAGATTATCCACAGCCGTGGTGCTGAGCTCTGGCTGCACACGAGGGTCACCTGAGGAACTTTGCAAAATGCTAGCTGCCTACTGATACTGCCCGGGACCTGATTGGGTCCGGTGGAGCTCGGGCAGCTGTGTTGTGTGCAGACTCTCCCAGGTGGTCCTCGTGTGCGGCCAGGGTCGGGAGCCACTCCTTGTCACGTCAGCTTCCCCAAACTTGGGGATCATCTGGGGATGTTCAAAAAACAAGTGCTTGGTTCCCACCAGGAAACATTGTTATTGAATTGGTCTGGGTGTGACCTGGTATTGGAATTTTTTAAAGCTTCCCAGATAATTCTCATGTGCAGCAAAGTTTGAGAACCACTGCTCTACACCACCCATCTCTTTGTTTTGCAAATTCCATGTTGTCAGGGCCTTTGAAGATACAGATCATGTTTTCTACAACTCACTCATGTGTGGCTGTACCAACTCCCCACGCTTTTTTCCAAATGGTTGTACCTCAAGGGCCTTTTTGATACTATATGACACAGAAACTCAGCCCAAATACAGATTAAAACTTCAGCCAAATAAATTCTCATCGTAGTTTTATTTATAAAAGGGAAAAACTTGGAAACCACTTGAATGCCAGCAACAGACGTGTGGCTAGTTAAACTGTGTTACGTTTAGGCAATGGAATTGATAAGAATATTATTTATGAAGATTTTTTATGATGTGAAGAAAAATGTTATGAATAAAATAAGTGAAGAAGTACAATATATTAATATCACATGTATAATTGTTACAAAACATAGGCACCAAAAGAAATAGAAATCTTTCATTCTCTTGTCAATTCTTTCCCATAAATTTCAAATTTTCTTCAGTGAGGAAAAAATATAAACAAATCACTTTATTGAGGTATAGTTTACCTATCATCGAATTCACCCATTTCCAGTGTACCATTCAATGATTTTTGATAAGTTTACTCAGTGGCACTGTCATAACCATAAATCTGCTTTCATCCCTCCAGTAAGGTTCCTCATGCTCATTTGCAGTTATCCTTTGCTCCCAGACATAGGCAACCACTGATCTGCTTTCTGTCTCTATGAACTTGCCTTTTCTAGGCATTTCATATAAATAAAATCATATAATGTGTGGTTTCTTGTGTCTGACATCTTTCACTTAGCATAATGATTTTGAGGTCAAACTATTACATAGCATACACAGTAGTTCATTCTTTTTTATTGTCTAGTAGTATTCCATTGTCTAGACATACATTTTGTCTATCTATTCACTAGTTGACGGATATTTAGGTTGTTTCTGCTTTTTGGCCTTTATGAATAATGCTGCTGTAAGCATGTGCAAGTTTTTCTGTGGACATATGTTTTCATTTCTCTGGGATATAAATCTAGAAATGGAATGGCTAAGTCATATGGTAACCGTATGTTTAAAATTTTGAAGAAATACTAAATTGTTTTCCAAAGTGCCTGCACCCTTTTATATCCCCACCAGCAACATACGAGGGGTTCGTTTCTCTACACCCTTGCTAACATTCGTTGTATGTCTTATTTGTTATAGCCATCCTCGTGGGTGTGAAATGATATCTCATTATGGCCTTAATTTGCAATTGAATTTCTCTAATGACTAATCATGTTGAGTATCTTTTCATATTTTATTAGCCATTCATGTATCTTCTTTGGTGAAATGTCTGTATTTTTGTGTTGCTCTATGAATTAGTATTAAATGTGTTTTGGGGACAGGATTTGTCTTAAGAGTTTTACAGAGCTTTGCCCTGAAAGAATATGTGAACGTGTTGGTTTGCATTTCGAATGCTGTTACACTCGGAAGGGCATCTCTCAAAGGCAGTAGCGGCTGTATCCCACGAGGCGCCGCGTTTCTCAGACCTAAGGAAT